>UXGC01002654.1:0-10606 GCA_900480045.1 Eurytoma adleriae
TAATCACGCTCTTTAATATCAACTAAAAGATCGCTTAATTTAACATCAAAGCCCTTTTCCTGCAACTGTTGTAGCCGCCTATGAGCGCGCTCTTCCGGTGTGGCATCAAGAAAAATCTTTACCGGTGCGTCTGGAAAAACCACCGTACCCATGTCACGACCATCAGCAATCAGACCCGGTTTAGTGCGGAATGCCCTTTGCCGACGTAATAACGCTTCTCTCACTCGAGGAAAAGTTGCAGTAAGAGATGCTGTATTACCAACAATTTCACTACGAATTTCATTACTAACATCCTCCCCCTCAAGCATAACTGCTAATTCTTTTTCGCTTGGTTCAAAACGGACATCAAGATTCGCAGCTAATGGAACTAATGCTTCTTCAGACTGAATATCAACATGATGATGTAATGCTGCTAAAGCCAGAACACGGTAAATAGCGCCAGAATCAAGTAACTGCCAACCCAGTTTATTTGCCAATGCCTGACATAATGTACCTTTACCTGCGCCACTTGGACCATCAACTGTGATAACGGGAGGTAAAACCGCCATTATATTCCTCCTTTTTGATAGAATTGCATTTTCAGCAAATACGCTCTATCAGGCTAATAAGTCCCCTATTATACTCAATTCATTCTATTAAGGAAAACAAAGCGATGCTTACATCAGATTTAGCCTAATAAGCATAATTCTCGTCGTTCAGTATTATGCTATGTTGCTGATACATGCTAGTCGCGATAACTTAATTTTTCTAGCTGATTAAAATAGTCTGGAAAAGTCTTAGCGGTACAATTGGGATCCAAAATGGTAACCGGGGTATCTGACAGAGCGACCAGTGAAAAACACATCGCCATACGATGATCATTGTAAGTTTCTATTTCAGCATGCTGCAATAATTGAGGCGGTAAAATACGTATATAGTCACGCCCTTCTTCTACTTTAGCACCAACTTTTGTTAATTCGGTTGCCATCGCTGTTAATCTGTCAGTTTCTTTCACCCGCCAGTTATAAATATTGCGAATAATCGTTTCACCTTGCGCAAACAGTGCCAAAGTAGCAACCGTCATCGCCGCATCTGGGATCGCATTCATATCCATATCAATACCAACTAGCTTACCCCGCTGACATTCGATAAAATCTTTTCCCCAACGTATTTTGGCGCCCATTTTTTCAAGTACCGCAGCAAATTGGGTATCGCCTTGCAAGCTATCTTTGCCGATACCCGTTACCCTGACGGTACCGCCTTTGATGGCCGCCGCAGCTAAAAAATAGGAGGCCGAGGAGGCATCACCTTCAACAAGATAATTGCCGGGTGAAATATATTGCTGTCCAGCTTTAATATGAAATTGACAATAGTGCTGATTGTCCACCTCAACGCCAAAACTACGCATCAGTGCTAGAGTAATGTCAATATAAGGTTTCGAAACCAGCTCGCCTTTGATCTGAATCGTCGTATCATTAGGCGCCAACGGTGCGGCCATTAAAAGTGCGGTTAAAAATTGGCTAGAAATAGCTCCATCTACTGCGATATTCCCACCTTGAAAACCACCTTTTATGCTTATTGGCGGATAACCAGGTTGTTCAAGATAGTCAATAGTTGCCCCGCCTTGTTGTAGTGCATCAATGAGATGACCAATAGGCCGCTCTTTCATTCTAGGCTCGCCGGTTAAGACAATATCATTGTCCGCCAACGCTAAAACCGCACTGAGGGGGCGCATAGCGGTACCTGCATTACCGAGAAAAATTTCTAAACCTTGTTGATGGCTAAAAAAATGTCTGCCGCCTTTTACAATACAGGTGGTATTATCTTGAGATAATTGATATTCAATCCCCAATGCTGTCAGGGCATTAAGCATATGACGAATATCATCACTAGCAAGAAGATTAGTTATTACGGTTTGGCCTTGCGCTAATGCAGCTAACAATAGTACCCGGTTAGAAATACTTTTCGAGCCAGGAAGATTGATAGTACCTTCAATGTAAGAAATGGGTGGTATGGTTAGGGCTTGCATTAACAGTAGACTCTCCAATAACAAAGTTGGATATATTATTTACATCACATTTATATTCATTTGATACGGTTAGACGGTATCGTTACCAATCTAACCATAAAGGATTATTTAATTTATTTATTCCGCTGTTCAAAATCAATCATAAAATTAACTAGCTTCTGCACCCCAGCCAAGGGCATCGCATTATAAATTGAAGCACGCATTCCGCCCGCTGCTTTATGCCCTTTCAGAAAAAGCAGTCCTTGCTGCTCTGCCGCTTGGATAAATTGACTATCTAAGTTAGGTTTTGCCATTTGGAATGGAACATTCATTAGCGAACGATTAATTGGGTCAACTCGATTAATATAAAACTGGCTATTATCTATCACATCATACAATAAGCGGGCCTTTTCTTGATTGCGTCTTGCTATTTCTTGTAACCCACCCTGCTGTTTTAACCATTTAAACACCATACCCGATAGATACCAGGCAAAAGTCGGTGGTGTATTGTACATCGAGTCATTTTTGGCCAGTATAGTGTAATCAAGGATCGAAGGCGTTGTTTTTCTCGCTCGGCCTAATAAATCTTGCCGAATAATAACCAATGTGATACCGGCTGGACCAATATTTTTTTGCGCCCCAGCATAAATAACCCCAAATCGGCTAACATCGAGTGGTTGCGATAAGATCGCTGAGGAGTAATCAGCAATCACGATTTTATCGGCAGCAAAGTCAGGTAGTGTGTGGATAGCAATACCGTCAATTGTCTCATTGGGGCAATAATGCAGATATTTGGCCTCGGTCGTTAATGACCACTCTTCCATTGGTTGCATGCTCAGATAAGCTGATTTTTCAAGCCGAATATCAATCTCATTAACCATACAATATTTTGCTGCCTCTTGCGCAGCAGATTTTGCCCAATAGCCACCAACAATATAGTCAACAGTTTCGTCAGCCTGAAATAAATTTAATGGCAAGGCAGAAAATTGACCTCTGGCACCACCATGACAAAAAAGGATTTTATAATTATCAGGTATTTTGAGCAGTTCACGTAAATTTTGCTCAGCTTGTTTAACGATCTCCATAAATGCTTCACTGCGATGGCTTATTTCCATCACCGAAACACCCATACTGTTCCAATTACAAAGATCTTGCTGTGCACGGTGCAAAACGTCTACCGGTAACATGGCTGGACCCGCGCTAAAATTATATATCTGACTCATCACCCACCCTTATTGACCTAATTAAACTTTTACTATTATTTAATCTCTGGTTCGGTTTTAACATTACCGTAAAACAGCTGCAATCATTTAATTTTTAATTGCATAAATAAAATATCTGGCCGGCAAGCAACATATTTAGATAACGAATTAATACTTATCAAACATCGCTTGAATTTTTATTGGATCATGGGTTTGGGTCAAGGCTAATTGAAGTAAAACTCGAGCCTTCTGTGGATTCAAACGTTCAGCAGCGACAAATCCATATTTGCTATCATCAACTTCTGCATCTCGCGTTATAAAACCAGTCGGTACCCGACTAGCGCGAACCACCCCTATTCCCTGTTTTACCGCATCAGCCAGTACAGTAAAAATCTTATTATACATGTTACCGTTCCCCACTCCAGCACTCACAATGCCTTGATAGCCATGATAGATAAATGACTTAGCCGGCAGCGCCGATGCATTTGAATAATTATAAACAATACCAACTTTAGGTAATTGATCTAACTGACTAATATCAAAAATAGCCTTATCTGCTCTGGGTTTGGCCGCGCTTAAATAATGCACCTTGCCATTGTAGATAAAACCTTCTGGACCCGCATTAACCGCTTCAAATGCTTCAACAAAATTGGTATTCATTTTAACCACATTACGAGCGCTAATGACTTTGTCGTCCATGGCTAATAAGACTCCCCGGTTGCCCGCCTCTTTATCAGTGGCAACAATAACCGCGTTATAGAGATTTAATGGCCCATCAGCCCCTAATGCCGTAGCCGGTTTCATCGCACCAACCATTACAATAGGTTTATGACAATAAGTCGTTAAATCTAAAAAATAAGCAGTCTCCTCAAGCGTGTCAGTACCATGAGTAATAATAAAACCTGCTGTTTTATCACAATCAGCATTAATTTTCCTTGCTAGCGTTAGCCATACCTGATCATTCATATCTTGGGAACCAATATTAACAATTTGTTCGCCATTAAGATGGGCAATTTTCTTTATTTCAGGTACCGCATTAATTAATGCATCGATACTGACTTTACCGGCTGTATATTGGGATTGTGTCGCTGAATCACCGCCACCAGCAATCGTACCTCCAGTCGCTAGTACCGTAATGGTTGGTAAGGCAGAAACAGCACTGTTAGTTAACAACATAGCGCCAAATAATAAAGAAATATTTAACTTCCTCATAATAAAATCCCGCTGTAAAATTTTGTAAAATTATATAAATTACAAAATATATTTCTGTAACTACCAACAAAAACAGCGATTAATTTCAATAATGTGTTTTACTCCTATGAACTCGTGAATAGAGAAGCCAGCAAAAATGCCGTATTATCACCTTTTAGTAATCAAACACGGATAAGTAACCTAATTTATGAGCCAAACTTTTATTCCTGGCAAAGATGCCGCCTTAGAAGATTCTATTACCACTTTTCAACAGCAACTTAAGAAACTCGGTTTTGATATTGAAGAAGCTTCTTGGTTAAACCCGGTGCCGAATGTCTGGTCAGTCCATATCCGTGATCGAGACTGCCCTTTATGTTTTACTAACGGTAAAGGTGCTAGTAAAAAAGCTGCTCTAGCCTCTGCATTGGGCGAATATTTTGAACGTTTAGCTACCAATTACTTTTTCGCTGATTTTTATCTGGGTGCTAAAGTTGCTAATGGTGATTTTGTCCACTATCCGAATGAAAAGTGGTTTGCTCTACCATCGGACGATCATTTACCTGATGGGATTTTGGACGCAAAATTACGGGCTTTTTACGATCCTGATAATAATCTGTCTGCTAGCATGCTAATTGATTTACAATCAAGTAATAAACAACGCGGGATTTGTGCATTACCTTTTATCCGCCAATCCGATCAACAAACTATTTACATTCCAATGAATATTATTGGTAATTTGTATGTATCGAATGGCATGTCAGCCGGTAATACGCAACATGAAGCACGCGTTCAGGCATTGTCAGAGATCTTTGAGCGTCATATCAAAAATCGTATTATTGCCGAGCGAATCAGTTTGCCTGTTATTCCTGAGCCTGTTATGCAACGCTATCCTGGCGTTGTTGAGGCAGTTGCTAAATTAGCAGAAGAAGGTTTTCCAATTTTCTGTTTTGATGCTTCTCTCGGTGGCAAATACCCGGTTATCTGTGTGGTACTCTTCAATCCCAATAATGGCACTTGTTTTGCTTCTTTTGGTGCTCATCCTGATTTTGGTATTGCCCTCGAACGAACAGTTACCGAATTACTGCAAGGCCGCAGTTTAAAAGATTTAGATGTGTTTAATATGCCAACATTTGATGATGATGAAGTGGCAGAGCATACCAATCTGGAGACCCATTTTATTGATTCAAGCGGTTTAATTAGCTGGGATCTCTTTAAACAAGATGCCGATTATCCTTTTGTCGATTGGAACTTCAAAGGCACGACCAGCGCAGAATTTGCTACGTTGATGGCGATTTTCAATCAGATGAATGCGGAAGTTTATATTGCCGATTATCAACATTTAGGCGTCTATGTCTGCCGTATTATTGTGCCGGAGATCTCGGATATTTATCCCGTTGACGATCTGCATATTGCTAATAATGCCATGGCAATAGATTTGCGCGATACCATTATGTCGCTAGCCGATAGTCAATGGCCAAAAGAGGACTATTTGCGGTTGTTAGCGCAGCTCGATGAAGAAGGTTTTGATGATTTTACTCGAGTCCGTGAATTATTAGGCATTGCGGTGGGCGTTGGCAATGGTTGGAGTCACCTGCGGATCGGTGAATTAAAATCGATGCTAGCACTGGCCGGTGGTGATTTTGCCCAAGCACTGCTGTGGGTTGAATGGACGCTAGAGTTTAATTCTTCGCTATTTACTGCTGAGCGAGCCAATTATTATCGCTGTCTACAAACCTTACGGCAACTAACGCAACAAGCTGATCGTCAACCTGATCAATACTATGAGGCTTTCACTAAAATGTATGGCCAACAAGCGGTTACTGCCGCGTCGAGAGCCATTGCTGGTGAAAATTGTTTTTATGGCTTATGGTCAATTGATCCTGAGTTACAAACGCTACCGACTCATCAAGCATTACTCAACGTTTATCATAAACTGCAAACCGCTAAACAGGCTCACTTAAGCTAATGAGTCAACACTAAAAAATAAATATCAGGTTAAAATTTATTAGACAAAAACCCTATTTCAACGATAATTTAACCTGATTATTTATTTCCTCATTGTGTTTATAAAATTTTTTTATAAAAATTAAATTTTTTTTCAATATAAATCAAATAATTATCATAATTTGTTAGTTTTATAGCTATTTGTTAACCAAATAATAATGATCTATATCAAATTTATTTGATGTCCCCTTTGTTAATATTGTTGGCGTTATAATTCCTTAACTTCATAAGAGCATGTTGGTTATGAAAGCTAACAACTTGTCTAATTTATTATCACCGGCTGCAATGGCGCAACTTGCAGATAATACTGGGGCATATAAAGTTAACAAGCATCCTCGAATTACTTATTTATCTGCTATTACGGCGGGTATATTTATTTCCATTGCTTTTGTTTTTTATATTACTGTCACCACGGGCATTGCTAGTGTTCCTTTCGGACTGGCTAAACTTGCTGGCGGTCTCTGTTTTTCATTAGGACTTATGCTGGTGATTGTCTGTGGCGCTGATCTTTTCACTTCTTCCGTGTTAACCATTGTGGCAAAAGCAACCGGCAAAGTCTCCTGGAAACAGATGTTTGTTAATTGGTTTAATGTTTATATTGGCAACCTTATTGGTGCCCTGTTTTTCGTTGCATTAATCTGGTTTGCCGGACAATACATGGTGGCTAATGGCCAATGGGGGCTTAATGTTTTACAAACAGCAAATCATAAACTTGATCACACTTTTCTCGAAGCCATTTGCTTAGGTATTTTAGCCAATTTAATGGTTTGCTTGGGTGTTTGGATGAGTTATTCAGGCCGTAGCTTGCTAGATAAAATTTTTGTATTAATTTTACCAATAGGCATGTTTGTTGCCAGTGGTTTTGAACATAGCATTGCCAACATGTTTATGATCCCATTAGGCATCGTGATCAAAAATTTTGCCTCACCGGATTTCTGGCTGATGACCGGAGTAAATGAAAACCAGTTTTCTCATTTAACTGTGGCCAATTTTATTACAGATAATCTTATCCCTGTCACTATTGGTAATATCATCGGCGGTGCTTTGTTAGTCGGTATGACATATTGGTTAATATATTTACGCGATGGCTGTCAACATTGATCCATCGCGTACAGATTGTCAGCATTTTATTATTTAAAAAATAAAGGTAAAAAATATGATGTCCAAGTTAAATGAAAAATTCTCTGCTGCATGGCAAGGATTTACTCAGGGGAACTGGCAAAAAGACGTTGATGTACGTGATTTCATCCAAACCAACTATACACCTTATGAAGGTGACGAATCATTTTTAGCCGGCGCAACCAAAGCGACTGATAGCTTATGGGAAAAAGTGATGCAAGGGATTAAGATCGAAAATCGTACCCATGCGCCTGTCGATTTTGATACTGATGTTGCCGCTACCATTACTTCCCATGATGCCGGTTATATTGAAAAAGGGTTAGAGCAGATTGTCGGTTTACAAACTGATGCCCCCCTTAAGCGCGCATTGATCCCTTTTGGTGGCATTAAAATGGTCGAAGGCTCATGTAAAGCCTACAATCGTGAATTGGATCCGGCACTGAAAAAAATCTTTACCGAATAAAGTAAGACCCATAATCAAGGGGTATTTGATGTTTATACCCCAGACATTATGAAATGCCGCAAATCAGGTATTTTGACCGGATTGCCAGATGCCTACGGCCGTGGCCGGATAATTGGTGATTATCGTCGCGTAGCGCTTTACGGTATTGATTTCTTACGTGATGACAAGCTGGCTCAATTTAATTCTCTACAAAGTAAACTAGAGCAAGGCGAAGAGCTGGAAATGACCATTCAATTACGCGAAGAGATTGCTGAGCAACACCGCGCGTTAGGTCAAATGAAAGAGATGGCAGCAAAATATGGCTATGATATTTCAGGCCCGGCAACCAATGCGAAAGAAGCGGTTCAATGGACCTATTTTGCCTATTTAGCCGCGGTTAAATCACAAAACGGCGCCGCTATGTCTTTTGGCCGTGTTTCTACTTTCCTTGATATTTATATTGAACGCGATCTAAAAGCCGGTCACTTAACTGAGCAACAAGCACAAGAACTGATCGACCATTTAGTCATGAAATTGCGGATGGTGCGTTTCCTACGTACTCCTGAATATGATGAGTTATTCTCAGGTGATCCCATTTGGGCAACTGAGTCACTGGCCGGTATGGGCGTCGATGGGCGTACCCTCGTGACGAAAAATACCTATCGTTTCCTCAATACGCTCTATACCATGGGCCCTTCGCCTGAGCCCAATATGACCATTCTTTGGTCAGAAAAGCTACCACTCAATTTCAAAAAATTCGCCGCCAAAGTTTCTATTGATACTTCTTCGATTCAGTATGAAAACGACGATTTGATGCGGCCTGATTTTGATAATGATGACTATGCTATTGCCTGCTGTGTTAGCCCGATGATCGTCGGTAAGCAGATGCAATTTTTTGGCGCGCGGGCAAACTTAGCCAAAATCTTGCTGTATACCATCAACGGCGGTATCGATGAAAAATCTAAACTGCAAGTTGGCCCTAAAATGCCAGCGATTAACGATGATGTGCTCAATTTTGATGTCGTGATGGACAGAATGGATCACTTCATGGATTGGTTGGCTACCCAATATGTTACGGCTTTGAATATCATTCACTATATGCATGATAAATATAGCTATGAAGCGGCCTTAATGGCGCTGCATGATCGTGATGTTTATCGTACCATGGCGTGTGGTATTGCGGGGCTTTCCGTTGCCGCTGATTCACTATCGGCGATCAAATATGCCAAAGTTTCGCCGGTTCGTGATGAAGATGGTATTGCCATTGATTTCAACATTGAAGGTGAATATCCACAATTTGGTAATAATGATAACCGCGTCGACGATATTGCTTGCGATTTAGTTGAGCGCTTCATGAAGAAGATCCAACAATTGCGCACTTACCGCAATGCGGTGCCAACTCAATCAATTCTGACCATTACCTCCAATGTGGTCTACGGCAAGAAAACCGGTAATACTCCTGATGGTCGCCGTGCCGGTGCTCCTTTTGGCCCAGGCGCTAATCCAATGCATGGCCGTGATCAGAAAGGTGCCGTAGCCTCGCTGACTTCGGTAGCCAAATTGCCGTTCGCTTACGCCAAAGACGGTATCTCTTATACTTTCTCGATTGTACCTAATGCATTGGGTAAAGATGATGAGGTACGTAAAACCAATCTGGCAGGACTGATGGATGGTTACTTTCACCATGAAGCCAATATTGAAGGTGGTCAACATCTAAACGTTAACGTTATGAATCGTGAAATGCTATTAGATGCAATGGAAAATCCGGAAAAATATCCTCAGCTAACCATTCGTGTGTCCGGTTATGCGGTGCGTTTTAATTCTTTGACCAAAGAACAGCAGCAAGATGTTATTACCCGTACATTTACGGCAACTATGTAACAATTTGTTGTTGAACTAAAATAGCAGTAGATAAAAGCCCCGCTTAAAATGGGGCTTTTTAACTACCATTAATTTTTGGAGCTGTTATGTCGCTAGTTGGGCGAATTCACTCTTTTGAATCTTGTGGTACAGTAGATGGCCCAGGTATTCGCTTTATCGTTTTTTTTCAGGGATGCCTGATGCGTTGTCTGTATTGCCACAACCGAGACACCTGGGATACCCATGGTGGTAAGGAAATTACCGTCGAAGAATTGATGAAAGAGGTGGTCAGTTATCGCCATTTTATGAACGCTTCCGGTGGCGGCGTGACGGCCTCAGGCGGTGAAGCCATTTTGCAGGCTGAATTTGTGCGTGACTGGTTTCGTGCCTGTCAGCAACAAGGTATTCATACATGCCTCGATACTAATGGTTTTGTCCGCCGTTATGATAAGGTGATAGATGAATTATTGGATGTTACCGATTTAGTGATGCTAGATTTAAAACAACTGGACGACAATATTCATAAAAATCTGGTTGGAGTTTCTAATCACCGAACCCTTGAATTTGCCCGTTATCTGGCTAAACGTGGGCAAAAAACCTGGATCCGGTATGTGGTGGTGCCCAGTTGGTCAGATGATGACCAATCTGGCCATCTATTAGGCCAATTTACCCGTGATATGCATAATATCGAAAAGATCGAGTTGCTACCCTACCATGAGTTGGGCAAACATAAATGGCTAGCGATGGGGGAAGAGTACCAGCTAGCCGATATCAAACCACCAACGACCGAAACCATGGAGC
>UXGC01002655.1:0-10606 GCA_900480045.1 Eurytoma adleriae
GCAACTAAAATATAAAAATTAAAATTATTAAACATTGTTTGTCAATTCAGTAATTATATTTTATCAATGCAGCGCATATAAAATAAAACTAATAATTACTTTCACAGTACCTTTTAATTGTTAATAAAATAATTTCAATAATTAATTATATATTTTTGTTTGTAGATGGATAATCAAATTGATTACGTAGAATTAAGATTACAGTTAGCTGAGTTAGCTCTTCAATTTATACATTTAGTGAGACATGTAGAAAGAATAAAGAAAAAGTTTAGAAGATGGTGGAGTAAACCACTTATTCGTCAAAATTATTTGACAGGATATGGAGGTCACGAAAGGGTTTTCCAATATTTTAGACTTCAGGATGAGGAAGAATTCATCGTTTTTACAAGAATGAACGTACAAACATTCATGTATTTATACAATCTTATTCGAGAGAGATTGATAAAAAGAAGTAGAAGACCTCCTATTCCATCTGAGCTAAGGTTTAGTTTAACATTACAGTATGTATAACATTCTGACATTATATTGTTCTTATTTCAGAATTTTGGTAATTTGGTAAAGAAAATGTTTTTTTTTCCAGTTATTTGGGTCATGGTGATGGGTTGAAGCAAAATGCATGGTTTCATAATATTGGTCTTTCTACTGTAAAAGAAGTCATACCAGAAGTGTGTGTCATAATGTGCGAAGTGCTTGTACCACTATTTGTTAATTTTCCTTCTCGGGAAGAATTGAAAGCAATAGCCAATGGATTTATGAGAGATTTGCATTTCCCAAATTGTATTGGCGCAATTGATGGGAGGCATTGCCGGATAAAAAAACCTCCTAACAGCGGAACTCTGTTTTACAACTACAAAAAGTTTTTCAGCATTGTATTAATGGCCTGCTGTGATTCAAAGAAGCGTTTTATATGGGCCAACGTTGGAAATTATGGTAAGGTGTTTTTACAAAAAAGTTCATTTATAATATTTAAAAAATGCTTTCTTGCAAACATAATTTGGTATTTTACAATAATATTTAATGTTTACAGGATCTTTGAACGATGCAGGTATATTTGCAAGTAGTGATTTTGGACAAGCTCTTGCTGAAAATGAAATTGAATTACCAGAATCAGTATATTTACCAAATACAGAAACTCTGTGTCCGTACTTCTTGATAGGAGATGGAGGATTCCCATTAAAGAAGTATTTAATGAAGCCGTTCATTCGGAATGATAACTTGACCATGCCACATAGAGCTTTTAACTATAGGTTGTCTCATGTACGTAGAATAATTGAGAGTGCTTTTGGGCAATTGGCGCAGAAGTGGTTAGTGAATCAAACAGACATGGCATGGAAGTTGCGTACAACAGAGCGAATAATACTGAGTACAATCTGCCTTCATAACATTTTGATTGACTTTCAGTGTGACGAAGTACAACGGAGATGGCAAAATGTTGATAACAATGAAATGATTATCAATGCAGAAGATAGAGATAATGAAAGAGCTGTACTACCAGAACATAGAATTAGGGAAAGGTTGTGTGAATATTTCATTTCACCTGCAGGATCTGTACCGTGGCAGTGGGCACGGATGTAAAAAAGAAACATTCATTTCTTAATCTGTTCGATTATGAATTCTAATTTTTTTATGTACAACTAAAAAATGAATAATAATTTGTGCAAGAAACTCTAGAAATAAATATTTTATTTTATTTTATTATGTAATTTGTCATAGAACATAGAACATTGCATGCATATAAAAATTACAATAAGTACACTAGTTTAAACTGAAATTGACACAATTCTGCTTTTTATAGCAATTCCTTACAACTATTATTTTATATAAAATTAATTTTTTATGAAATACATAATTTACACATTTTTATTAAAAATGAAAAAAAATATGTTTTAATTTTTCAAAGTCGATAAGTTTAAATATTTAGTATTGCTAACTTTCATGCACTTTATTTTAAAAGCCTGTCAGAATCTTGCTTTAAGAATTATTTTCAAGATTAATATCTGTATATGTATGTCCACATAATCTTCGATGCTCGTATACAAAGTATTTATACTTTATGCAGTTACATTAAATAGTAAATTATAGTAATACAAATTGAAATTGTTAAAATTCTGTTAACTGAAAGCAATTGTTTTACAGAAAATTCTTTTTTTTCATGCAATTTATTTATTTTTTATGAAAGTGTTTATAGCATTAATTATTAAGTGAAAACGTTTTTCTTTCAATAACACATATTTTGATTCCATTAAGGCTGCTAATAATATTTGTACTGCTTCTTCAATCAACTGATTTTTACATTGAATACTTAGTTTTTCATTTCTTGAACGAACAGAGCCCAGATGAATTTCATCTTTCTTCACTTGATCGAAGGAAGACAGTAATGGAGTAATAATTAATTGATTTGCTTGTGATTGTCGAACAGGGAATTTCTGCACATTGTCACCTTTCTCCAGCTGTCTAAGTTGCTCCATAGCTGATTGTTTGGGACAGTCTTTCACAGGAGCCTTTACTTCAAGACTTTGGCGCTGAGGAGCTTTGACTTGAGCAGCTTGCTTTTGAGGAGCTTCTATTAAAGTAGCATTTTCTGGAAAAACTTGTTCTTTAGCACAGCTTTCTTTTAAATTCATCAGTACTACATCTTCATATCCCTCAAGTATGTCCAAGCTTTCTGTATCTGACAAAGCTAATTCTGTAGACTCAACACTGTCCACATTATAAATATCACTGACGTCGGGGTACTTTTCTAAATTAGAATCATCAGATGAAACAACATCCAAGGGTATTTCGTCTTCAACATCTTCATACACATTTCCCATAAGTTGATCATAAATTTTATTTATTATTTCCTTTTTGTTCGCAGTTTTATAAACTGCATCATTCTTATGGGATATGTAATCTTCTAAGAAAATTAAATATTCATAGAATTCTTCTAAAGCAAGATTCACTTTTTCTCCACGAAACTTTTTTAAATTGATCTTTACAAATGTGCGACGCATGCTGTACCATAAATTTCTCAGATCATCGACTAAAATTAAAAGAGAATATATACATTTTTTTAATTTCTCATTTTTTAAAACTACCAACAGAATTTTTATAAAAAAAATAATAATTAATACAATTACCTTCAATGTTTCTGTTCAATTTTCTTATAATTTCAGTTTTAACAGTTTCAAAAAAAAAGTTTATACTCTCTCTTCGTCCATGTTTCAATAGTCTCTCATCAAATATAAAGTTGTTATCATCACTTTGAATTAAATTTTTTACAATCAGTTTTTGAATTTCATTCATTTTGGCGATTGTAAAGATTAAACTATTATACACTCCTTTTCGAACATTCGTTCTGATGGCTGCGGTCACATAAGTGAGTATATTACTCATTGTTGAGGAGTTGAAATATACTTGCGTTGGTTGGAGGAAAACGCAATCAAAACAAAAGAAGGGCGCTTCTTGATATTTCTGCGATTGTAGTTGTTGGGACCTGTGGAAAGAAAAGTGTCTTTATCAACAAAATTTACGTTACTGGTGTTGAATTATTTATTAATGTATAAATATATAAATTATTAACATGGCTAGTTCAAAATATGAAGAAACAGTATTCTACGATCTCGTAATAAACTATTTTATGAATAATCCTGCCCTTTATGACAAATTAGAAGAAAAATATTCGTTTACTGTTGAGAAGTTAGATAAACTGATGATACTTTCAAATTATTTAAAGGAATTGAATATCCACAAATCAGGTACAAATATTTTCCATTTATATTCCATGTAATATTTATTCATTAATTTATTTAAATTTGTTTATATTAAGTGTATATACGTATGTATAATGTAATTAATTATTAACATTTTTTTTATCTTTAAATTTATTTTTTTTTTTGCTAGGCATCATGCAATATACTTGTATATTGTATTTATATTGTAATTATAAATTTTTGTACTGTATTTATATTGTAATTTTATATTGATATATTGTATTTTTACAGTACCTGAAATCATTCATTACAAAAAGCAATACAAAAAGTATTTAGCTAAATCTGGAAGCAGTAAAGTAGGATCTGGTTCTGCTGCTCCAGATGACGACAACTTTCCTTACTATAAACATCTAATGTTTTTGAAACCTGCTCTTCAACATCGACCGGTTGTATCTACCATGACTCCTTCTACAAAAACACCTGTTCCAACAGCTGATCCTTTTGAAAATGAGATGTGTAGGTGTTAAACATTAACAAAATTATCTAAACAAAAAAAATCACAAAATATTCATTTCATCACTGTCTAACAATAGTTGTATTAATTAATATTCGATTTTCAGATTACTCAAGTTTTGATATGGGACACATTACTGATGTTGCTGCTGCATCTTGCAGCTGGATTCCACCTCGTACTTCGACAGTTGCCAGGACAGTAGCTCCAAGTTCCAAACCATCGTCCTGTTCATCTCGAGCTGAAACTTCCTTCATGAGTAGCAGTAACACAAACAAAGTCTCCGCTTTCAAGTCTACTTCAGTTCCATGTCGCAGAACACTTAATGTTCCAGAATTTGATAATTTTGCCAAAAAGAAAATGAAAGAAATGGTTAACAATGATGAAACAATAAATGTTATTGGTAAAAAAATTATTGAAACTCTGGATCATGTCAATAATATAAAAATGATGGACTCAAAAGGAATGACTAAGGAATCTACAAATAATGACAGTTGTCATGAGGTTTTAAGTCAATCGATTGATTATAAAAATCATTTGATTGCTGCTGTTAGCAAAATTCCAGCGGGTTATGAAGATGATTGCATGGAGTATATCATTGAAGAATTAGAAAAGTTTGATAAACAACAAAGTGCATAAGAAAATACAATATGTAACTTTAAGAAGATTTAAAACTTTAAACTTTAAATATATAAGAAATTCTCCTTTAGTAAATATAAATTTTTTGCACGTCCAATATAAAAGAAAAATATTTTTATATGCCTTCACATAGCTTTTTAACAGCATACATATTTTTATATACTGTTAAAAAGCTGTGTGAAAGCATATTATAAAGATAATTTTTTTTACATTGAACCTGAAAAAATTTATAAAAATATGCTGTTTAAAAGCTGTGTGAAGGCATATTATAAAAATACTTTTTTTTGCATTGGACGTGCAAAAAATTTATATTTACTAAAGTAGAATTTCTTATATTGCAGTTTAATTATACAAAAGTATTAACTATACTTGTTTTTATTTCATTTTCTATGACGTTTTCTTATATACTTAAAAAACTATGTTTTATATGTACTTACTTATAATATTTATGAAATAAACATAAGGTTATGAAATCCATTATTGGTAGTATTAATAATTATTATTAAATTCTATTAATATCAATACCATCATAATAATCACTAACTGCTCAAATTTCAGAATATGCAACCTAAATATGTACTATAAATGATTTTATCTGGTTTCTGCAAAAATTTTCAGTCTCCAGTCCCCATGTCAGTTTCTCCATAACACAAATACAAGTGTACGAATGTATGTGTGTGTCTCAGCCTTAGTCATAATGTCACATGCTGAACTGCTGACCATGTAACATGTATGTATATACGTATTGCAGGCACATTGCACTACAAGTCACACATACGTCCATGCACACAATTCATAAACTTTCATAAGTAACGAAAAATAGACCTATTAATATTTTAAGTATTACAAATAAATTAATAATAATATTAATATTTTTAGTACACATTTTTTTTTAGCTTTTAAAAATCCAAGTTGAAATATTTATTTCGGCTCATTTTTCAATATTACTGCTGCTGATTTAATATACTTTCTCTGAAGAGCCTTATCGCTTTAAGAATTACTTGAAAGGCCAATCTCTGCGAATGAATATCCTTATAAACTTTGATTCTATCGTACAAAATGTTTACGAATTCATTTGAAACATTTTCTCTTGTATTTATTAAAAATTCTTGTATTTCTTTAATAGAAGCATCGGATACAGTTTCTTTACTTTTCATGTTACTCTCTGTTTCATATCTTCCATTTTCAGTCGATGTATTCAATCCATCATCAGTCGATTTCTTGTTTGTACATATAAATGGCTTCAAATAAAACATTCTTTGGTATATACACTTTTGTAAATATGTGAGATCCTTTTTCATTTCTACTAAATTATTTGCCTTGACAAATATATCTCGCAGGTATTTATATTTTGCTTTGATTTGCTCAACTGTAACAAAAATAAATCCATAAATTACTATTCACTTACTACCACTTACTATTAATATTGGCATTATCCATAGTAGCTATGTCATTCCACAATAAAATAATAATTTTAAGTATTTCACAGCGCTGATGAGCATCTGTACTGAGGAGACATTTCATTCGTTTAATAACAAAAAATATTTTAAAAATGATATTGTATGTACTAAATAGGTTACATACCAGATAAATCAATACACACTTCTTCCATGATAGCCATTCTTATATTAGATAAAACTTTGTTTTTTGCGACACTTGAGTAGTGCTTTTCATCATTGTGGTCAAACATGAAAGTGTTTGCAGAATAAAATCTCATAATTATTCGCTCGACAGGAGTCATAATTGCAGCTTATCTATTAGTGTATTAATGATTTGTGAGATGGAATCAGTAAATTGCATCTACATAAAGAAGACACTGACGATATTCCAAATTTGATCACTTTTCTGTTTAAATTATCTAATATGACGGATCTAAATTGGGTCACGATAACCTATTAAATAAGAATATAATATTAGTAATTGTGAACAAAATTTATTATGAAAGTAATTATTATTTTTAGTATATAAAAGTAATTATTATTTTACATGCGCTGCATTGATAAAATATAATTACTGAATTGACAAACAATGTTTAATAATTTTAATTTTTATATTTTAGTTGCTTCAATATACAAAATCAAGTGTATTTAATTTATTATTACCTGCAAATTCAAATTCAGTTTTCTAATAAATTGCTAAGAATGAAGGTTATGTTGACTGGTCTGTTCACTTATTTTCGCTGATAAAAATAGGGATTTTCATTTAGTGCATTTCACTGGATCTCACTGACTTGCTCCGCGTGCCGCGTGCCGTCCGCATCCATCCGCGCTCATATGCGCATATGTGGCCAGGGCCTTAATGTTATTATGAGAAGAACCTGGAAGAACGTCTGTCTGATTGCATTTCATGAACGAAACGGAACAGGTTGCGCATGGTATTCAACTATTCAAGGGATTCAAAGCTGATAATGTAGATGGTTCCTAAGATCCTGATAGTACTGTTTTCGTCTAAAAAATACTCAAACACGCTGCATGCATGTCAAGCCGGTGAATTATCATTATCTTTTTAATCTTGTATCAATTACTATTTATCCAAAAAAATGGGCAAGAAAGATAAGAAAAAGAAGATTAGCGGCACCGAAAAAACGTTGAAGAAGACAGAAAAAAAATTAAGTGCAAAACAGAAAAAGGAGCTGGCAGCTCTTGGAGAGGTTAGAAATTTTACTGGAGTCTATTTTTTAGGACTTTCCAAGAATTATGTATATTGAATTAACAATTATTTTTTACTTAGGATGATATTGAAAAAGTCATTGCTCAAATTGAAAAAGAAGAAGCACAGAGACAGAAGGTAGTAGAGTCGGTTGTTGCTCCACCTTCTCGCAGAGTCAATTTTACTCTAACTCCCCATCCACTAAAGGATGAACTTATAATGTTTGGTGGTGAATTTCACGATGGACAAAAGACAGTTGTTTATGGTGATATGTTTTTTTACAATATTAATAAAAATGAATGGACAGTTCTTAAAGCACCAGGTGCTCCACCACCTAGGTGTGGCCATCAGGCTATAGCCACTTCATCAAATAAGGGTGAACTTTGGATTTTTGGAGGAGAATATTCTAGCCCATCCGAGTCACAATTTTATCACTATCGAGACCTCTGGGTTTTTCATATTGGAGATAAAAAATGGGAAAAAATAACGTAAGTTAAAATTATTTATTTTATTGAAATAAATGAAATAACTTACATATATTCATTCATTTCTAAATTTATTTATTTTCTTTTAGAGCTTCGGGAGGACCTTCAGCACGTAGCGGTCACAGAATGATTAATATTAAAAAAAATTTGTACATATTTGGAGGTTTTCATGATAATCTTCGAGATTACAAATATTTTAATGATATTTACTGTTTTAATATGGCAACTTATACTTGGAGTAAAATCGAAACTTCTGGTATGTATTCTTAGAATTAAAATTTTTCAATCAATAAATTATTTAGCCAAATTAAAAAAAAATTTCTTTGTTTTAGGGAATCCACCTGCACCACGATCCGGTTGCATTGTTTTACCTACACCAGAAAATAAAATAGTTGTTTATGGTGGCTACAGTAAAGAAAGAATAAAGAAAGATGTAGATAAAGGTCATGTTCACACCGACATGTTTTTGTTAACTCCAGAAAGTAAGAATACATTTATTCTCATATAACTTGCACTATATTCAACTGTGCATACTAAATTTAAACACTCTGTTTTTAATTTAGAAAATGATCAGACTAATCTGAAATGGAAATGGTCTATTGTTAAACAAGGAGGAATAAGAGTATCTCCCAGATGTAGTGCATCTGCTGTTATGATTCAACCAAGCACAGCTTACATGTTTGGAGGTGTTTATGATGAAGAAGACAATGACGAAGAACTTCATGGAACATTTTACAATGATCTTATTGCATTAAACTTAAGTAAATTGCAGTGGCATAAAGGTAAAATTTTGATTTAAAAGACATTTTCATCTATTTTTTCAATCTCAAGTTAATTAAATTTCATTTTAGTCACATTGAATGGAAAAACTGATGCAGCAGTTAAGAAAAGACGAAGGAAAGTCAAAGACGATGATAATGAAGAAAATATGGATGAAGAAGATGATGATGATGATGATAATGCTAAAGATGAAGCAATGGAAACTGCTTCAGAGAAAACTGTGATAACAGATGCTGATGGAATATTTACTGTAATATGCACTTAACAAATATTTTTATATTTAATAATGTGTGTGCACATGAACATTAGTGTGCATTATGCAAAATACACAAAATATACAAATATTTCAATGTCCATTTTTAGGTCACTCTTGGTCCTGCCCCTGCAGCAAATAAAACTATTACAAGTGACGGAATTATTGTAAATATATTTGTACCGTCAGCAAGAATCAATCCTGGATTAGCAGTAAAACACAACACTCTATACCTGTATGGAGGACTGTTCGAAGATGGTGACAGGCAATATACGTTTAGTGATTTCTATAGCTTAGGTAAGTTTTATCGTAAACCAGTGAACACTTTACTAGTTCTTGCACTAGTTTTGTTTTCTATTCAATCCTTATGTTAAAAAAATTAAATTTTTAGATTGTAAAAAACTGGACGAATGGAACACGATAATTAAAGATGATTTATCGAGTCAAGTGTGGTTGGATTCAAGCAGCTCTGGATCAGAAGATGAAGAGGAAAGTGACGATGATGAAAATGAGGACGATGACGACGACGAAGACGATGATTCTAATAATAAAATGGAAGTAGACGATAAGTGATTATTAAGTGACCCAAAAATCTTGTTTATAACTTCTTTATGTTGAAAAAATTATTACAATAAATTACACCTATGTTTTTACAAAAAAACAAAATTGTTTTCATCACGTAGATAAAGGTATCCTTTTTTAATTCCTCTTGTAGGATAGAGATCTGAAAAGCAAATTTAAATTTTACTTAATTACATCTTTTTCTAATTAATCATACTTATATTTTTCATGTTAAAATATTCTCTAAAGTTCGCTTAAACATACTTTTTGTTGATCTTTCAATTTTTCTTCATCAGCTGTCAATTTTATTCCTCTCATTTTCAATTGTCTGCTTTGCTTTTACAAAAACTGCTTCATCGTTAATTTCCAGATTCACAGAGCAATTGAGTCCAACATTGTCAGAAATACTTTTTTCATTCTTATTTTAATCTTTGGCATGAACAACTTCAATATTGTAACATTTTAATGAAATTAAAAAAAATTAAAATAAATGATACCTTTGTTCCTTCCGTAAAAATGAAAATTGATTCCAATGCGGAAAATTTATTCTGTTTACATGGTGATAAAGATTAAAATGTTACCAAATAATAATCACAAAATTCATAATATACATGAATTCTTTTATAGCTGATATAGCTCTGTAGAAATTTTTCTGATCAAGTTATAGATTTACTGTCTCTACCATCCAAGATGAGTATAATCCACTGATCGATTGTAGTGAAATGTTTAGGAATTTGAATAGGATCTTCACTATAGACATAAGTACAACATATCTACTGCCTTGCCAAATTTTGTTGCAGAAAAATTTGTTTTGCTGACATTCAAGAATATTGAATGCTGTACGCTTTAAAAAAGAAATTTTTTAAATATTTTCATTTTTTTTTTTAGATTTTTTTCCATACCTAATGAAAAAAAAAGAAGTACAACCCCGTACCCCGTAATTCTCTGACTTGACACAGTTCCCTTACGAAAACATCCTATAGGATTTCCTATAGGCGTCCTATAGGGAGCCTATAGGAAATCTTATAGGAAATCT
>UXGC01002656.1:0-10604 GCA_900480045.1 Eurytoma adleriae
CAACATTTTTAGATATACGTCATTTTAACATTTATTGACCAGAAATTCTGCCCAGAATATGGTCAATTTTCTATCAAAAGTTTGGGAAAGTCTCATTGGCCAAGGTTTTAAAAATTTTGGCCAAACTAAACTTTCGCTAAAGTTTAGCCAAACCTAATTTTTTTTACACGGACCGCCCTCCCCCTGGAGGCCCGTGCGCACGCAGCCTCGCTGATGAGCCGCGGTCATGCTAATTGCGATCGTAATTAAGATCCAATAGCGAGCGCGGCATGAGTTGCGAAAGCGACGAGTTGCGCTGCCTAAGGATGATAGTAACATTGTTGAGCAAATCGATGGAGGCTGATTATTTTCTAATTGACGATTTTACATTCTGATTTTTCGCGGCGTATGCTGTTCCTTTTTGCACGAGGAGTGTTGATCGGAGCTACAATGTAAAATGAAATAACCGTACTGATGAAGTTGTTTGAAGAAGAATACCTTCTTTTCGATGCGAAGGCCTTTTTATGCTCCTTTACAAGTATGAGAATAATAAGTGATTGTTTCATGTTGTGAAAGATTTTTGTAAATAAGCTTTTCTACAGTCGATCGTAAAAAGTAGAGATATTCATAAAAATCATCAAATATTTATATATACATAGTATCACATTTTTAATATCGAAATGAAGTTGTGAACACAGCGGCTCTAGACAAACACACTTACGGAAGTTCAATCAGCATCTTAATTATCGATTGAACGTAATCGATAATAAAGTAAGGAACACCGTTAGTCACATGAATATGAAAATATCATTCTATTAAATTTATGAGAGTCAGGTTCACCTAATAAGCAAGATATTAGTCTTCTTCATTATAATTTTAACGCAATCCTTTACTGGTAGTTGACTGTATTCAGTTATCTCAGAATAAAACAAGTATTTAAATTTTAATGAAAATTTTTATATTAAAAAAAATTGAAAAATCATTTATTAAAAATTAAAATTTTAAACTATTGAATTTATGTAAGTAGTTAACTAAGAATTAGACATAAGGTCATGGCTCATAGGATCAACCTTTGAGTGATGGATTGTTGTATAAGTTTGGGCAATATTCTCATAACTTCAAAATACGAAGAAAATAGTAAGGCTTAATCTGCAAAATTTTTAAGTCTGCTAAGATTCATTTACATGATGTAGACCAAAATTTTGCACTTTTGTTTTCAACAATAACACATCTACTGGCGTAAAAATTTCAATAAAAATTAATGTAAATTGAATTTGAGAATATACGTCAAAAAATCTTTTTTTTTCAAGAGTTAGGAGTAATTGCAAACTAGAATACAAATAAATAATTGAAATCCTGTTAGTTAATAATTTAAATTATTGTTATTATTGGTGCTCCAATAATCCTAACTTTAGAAGAAACAAAATTTTCCGATGTATAAATTCTAAAATTAATGATCTATTTCTTTATTTTACTATTATTTTTTGTACAAATTTCTACGTCCCATAGAAGATGAGTTAATTAATTAATTAATTAATAAAAAAGGAAATACAAAATTTTGGTCTATACATATTCTAAACAATTTTCACGCACGAAAAAAATTGCCCAAAATGTTGTAAGTATCCATTACCCAGAGGTCAGGTTCTTCCCTAGTAAGTTAAGACAGAGCAATTGTTGCTCGTTTGAGGCGTCAAATGACAGTGGCCGTCATCTTCTATATACGTATATTCACAAGATCCTTATGTATCTAGCGCAGCTGCTTCTTTGACTTGCTCTGTTACTCTAGAACCTCTCGAAAAGAAAACTGGGCGGTATAGATAAGTTTTGAAAAAAACTATATAGGCTCTTTATTCCTTAGATAATAGCGAGCGTGTGCGGCGGAACGGGTTATAAAGATGTTTGTTTTTCCGAGGTGGAAATAATTACAGCAGCGGGCGGGCAGTAAAGATAAGCGGGTAAACATAAAGAGGGCACCGGCCGATAAATAAAGATCGGCGCGTGCTCCGGAGATGAAGCGAGAACAGAAGTATACAAGGGAGCGAACGAGCGAGAGCGAGAAGGAGAAAGAAAGTGGGAAGGTGCGAGGGTAGCCGATAAGCATCTGGAAGGACGATGTAGGGCCCCCGGGGGGGAGGAGGCGAAGATACCGATCTAAAGGAGGTACTGACCTTCGTCGGCGCGCTTCCTCTTGATGCTGTTGCCGTTGGGATCCTGGTGGTGGGCCGGAATGCCGAGGATGCCGCTGATGCTGTAGGCGTTGGGGGCGGTCGCGGCCGGGTGGCCGCCGGCCGTCGCCGGCGCGTGCGCTATCACGGACACCGAGCCACCTGTGCCCTGCTGCTGCTGGGCCTGCTGCTGGGCCTGCTGCTGCTGTTGCTGCTGTTGCTGCTGCTGCTGCGGCTGGCCCTGCTGCTGCGCCTGTTGCTGCTGGTGCGCGTGCTTCGCTTTCTCCGCCGCCTTGTTCCTTACGATTCTACGACAACAGACGAAAATAAATCAACGGGTGTCTTTATTACGTCGGCGGGCTTTCTTTGCCGTCCCCGCTTTTTTTTTTCTTTGTAGTGGCTCGCGCACGACCAACCCTCCCCCCGCGTATGACGGCGCTACTTGAACAATGGCTAGCGAGGAATATTTTATTGGCACGTGCGCGTTTAAAGGATTTTTCGAGTTACTATTGTGGGTACTTCTTTTTTACGTGGGCAATCGTTGAGGATGTTGATTTAAACAGAAATGTGTGCAGTGGAAAATCTGGTACTGATAGTGAATAAACACTCAAGTGAACTGTCTAAAGTTGAATTAGTGAACAACTACTACAATTAGTGAAACTCCACTATAAAATGGTGAAAAGTGATTAGTGGAGTAAGTTCCACTAATTTTAGTGGTTTTTCATTGATTCAACTTTAGGGGAAGGTTAAACGCAAAAGTACTTTGATGAATTTGAGCACTTTTCAGTATATTTTGTATGTTGTATAATAATAAAAGACTGATTATTCTGTGAAAGTACAATTTATTATTAAATTCAACTGCATATTGTACTTATATATTAAAGTCTTATTGTTTATGTATATATTAATACCTTGTACGTAAATTCACGTGTAATATAGTAAAACTTCGGTGTAAAGTTTCTAATTCTAGTAAAATTTTCAATAATTTTAGTGAAATTTCCAATAATTCTAGTAAAATTTACAATGCAGCATGGTAATTTTTCCACTACATGACAGTCTGTGTCCTCTTTTTTATTCTGTCTATAGACAGAATAGTAATTTTTACTAGAATTTTTTCTCAGTGTTAAAATACACATTTTATACAGACAGTGTATTTTACAGTACCTTTTTCAATACAATATTTGTCCCTCGATTTTCACTGTATAAGATAACAATTTATTTTCAGTATTTTGTATAATGTAATATAATAAATATATTGGTTAAAAAATTGTAGATACGAATTATTTTGATTTTGATTGTGATACAATTATTTTTCATCCATTGTAATATTACATAAAAAAATTCATAACATAGAATAGTGTTACTATTTTTTAAAAATAAACTTTGATAAAACTTTTTTTTTCAGAAAAGCAAAATTTTTTTTTATTGAAATCTTGTGATACTGAATTAGCGAAAGAAGGCTGACAGCGAACGAATATAAATTCCATGTTAGTATAGATTATTATTAATTTGTTTAAATTGAATTATAGTGAAATATTTAGTTTGCAAAATTATGCATATGGTTTTAATATTTTTTTTTATAAATAATTTATTAAATAAAATCTGATGTAATGAATTTTGCATTTAAAATGTTATCCTTTCGATGGAAGTATTGATTGTAAATATCTCGTACCTAAATAAAGCTCAAAAAATCGCGGAAAGCAACCTTAATAATAAATTAAGTAATTGATTCTCTTCAGTAATTGCCTTTTACCATCCAAAAAAGCTACATCGATTGCAAATAACTGTATTTAGAAAAAGGTTCATTTATTGATTCTACTACTACTAAAGAAAGAGTATACACGTCGGCTTATTACTGGTGATGTATCGCGCGAAAGACAGTGCTCTTGGGGAATCGCGTCGGTATCAATTACCCTGGGGGACGTTGCCGACGCGCTGTTAATCTTAGCCGGTAGCGAGCTGTTATAAGGCAACCAGTAGCACATATATATACGGGGCTTACCAAACGAAAAGAGCTGCTCGTCTTTCCAATCGTTTTTCACCGCTGCACGCCGAGGCAGCGCACCAGCTTTTGTGAAATATGATTGCGCGTATATTTTGCGGTTTGACTCGGCGAGTTCGATCCGCAGCCAAGTGGCGACCTACGCCGAGCGGGAGGGAGGGGGAGAGAGGGAGCTCGGATTTTAATGTTTTGCGAAAATGTCCGAGATTTATTTCTTGATTGGCTTTTTGCCGTTAAAATATACTTTGCTTTTTTGCGCTCCTTCTTACCACACGACCCAGCGCTTTGGCTTTCAAATTTTCTCTGTATTTGCTCTCAAGGATGATTAAATATTGTCAACCTCCGTAAGTTGTTAAATTGCGATCATATCAGAGATTTTTAAAATTACGTCTTTTCATAATAAAAAAACACATAGTATATTATATAGCCAAGTTTCATCAAATTTCTTAAATATCTTTAAATTTATATTAAAAAAATTCGTTTTTACATATTTTCGATCACATTTTAATTGTAATAATATAAAAAAATATCTGGAAAATATGCAAAATGTATATCAAATTTTAAAAAATATCAAGAAAGTATAATGACATATTTTTTAATAATATATTTTAAGTTTCCGAGCAATCAAAATGAAGTTTTGATATGCCTTGTAGCGAAGAGTTTTTTAAGCTTTGTTTGATAACGCATTGCGAGATAAAATTGTAAAAAAGTTTGTGAGTGATTTATTGTATTTTGTAATAACATTATTTTTTTCTCCGTTTTTGCTAATTTTTCCAAACTAAATTAAAATTTATAGTATTCTGCAGCTGACGAAGTTTTAACGAAGTTTTTACGTGTAGAATAGTGTTTTTAATTGAAAAACTATTTACAACAAGTTTTAATTCATTTTTTATTAACTTGCCTTTCTCTTTTTAATTATTTTAATTTAAAATAAAACAGTTGTTCAAAATTATGCCAAAAATACTCCTCGAAGTAGAAGAAAGCAGCTCCTGTTCTACGCAACTGAACGTTTTTAGGTGGTTCTATAATTGAACTTACAAGTCACGCAAAAAATCAAACGGATATTTCAGGTAGAAAAGGTGCTAAATAATTATCACTTATAGCAATTCAATTTATTATATATTTAGCTACTGTAATTACAACATAGTGTAGACGATGTACCTACATACATTCAGAAAAAAATAGAAAAAAATGTACTACTCTTATGCGAGCCAATGAAACTAATTATAATGAAATGTGGACATTCCTTGAAGATATTCAGCTAGAAGATATTACGAACGTAAATCAAAAAAATTTTCTTAAAGTTTATACGATAATAGAAAGAAAAAATACTATTGTAATGTTTCTTAAGTGGGAACTCTACCAATTTTGATCGAAAAAATCGAAATTTTTGAAATTAAGGCATATTATATAAGAGTTCCAATAAAAATAATATCCAAACATTATTCATCGTACAAAAAAGTGAATATCAAATTTTTTTGGATGAGTCTTATCGAGTGGCATTGCACACAGATAATTTTGAAAAAACCTCATTTTTCTTAAAAATTGTCATATTTTCAAATAAATAGATAACAATATCTCATAATAAGCTGCAAATTTATATTTTATCTATTATTTTTATACTGAATAGACCAAAAGTATTTTGAGTGCAATAGGACTTCAAGAAAAATCTTTTTTTAAATTGGTATTCCCTTAAGGGTAAAAAAATTGAAAAAATCATGATCTCTATAATATGAATGTAAACAAACGAAAATAAGAAAAGAAGATATCATTCTCAGAAGGGATTCTTAACTAGTCAATAAACAGCTACCTAGTTATCCTCTAAGTAGCCCAAATGACCAAATGACCTGGCTCACAAGGATGAGTCCGAGTAATCGAGCGAAGCCCAAGTGAATCACTGCGGTAAATGAAACGTGAAAGAGTCAGTTATCAAAAGATCGAGAGAGGCGCTACAAGTGCAGCGTAGGGGGCGGGGCCCCCCCGAAACATTCGAAGGGGTAAATTAGTTTAGTCAGTGCATTCCAGCGCGGGCGGACGAGCAAACGTCGCGTCATTCCGCCTCGTATTATACCCGCACCATAATTAGCGGTTCAAACCCGGCCGGTATACATATCTGTTGCACGAAAAAAAAGGCGGCCTCGGCGGGGGGCGTGAAACGCGCATCGCGTGTGGCCGCGCGCTTCGCGCAGGGGGTTGAGCGCGTCGAGAGGGTGAAGAATCGCGGCCGCGACCGCGGAATGGGCCGGATACGCTTATTTCCGTCCCGCTCGCGTGGCCGCCCTCGAGCGACGGCGATCAATCAGATGACACCTGTTGCCCCGGAGTGTGCAGGGGGCAGCGCTCCCTCGCACCTCGGCGCGCTCGCTCGCCGCCTTCGGCAATCCGGCGCAATTAGCGCCGATCCTTATCAAAGTCGTGTCGGCCGCCGGGGGTAGCCCCACGGGCGGAAAACACACGCCCTCCCCCTGCCGCACTGCCCCTGAGACTATCTCCCGCGGCCGATCGCCGAGATTTGTCGGGCCGATTTGCCGCGCGCGCGCGGCTCCCCCGCGACCGGACGCGCCGACGCTCCCATTATCGCCGGCCGCAATCGGGGACTCGTCTTCACGCGCGCGGCCACCTCTTTTTTTTCCTCTCTTTCTTTCTCTCTCGTTTTCTCTCCCTCTTCCTCTCGCGCGCCGAGCGCAGCTTTCTCCGGAACTCGTGTTATAATCGCTTTTATCGTCACCGCATCGGGCTGTAGCGGCCGCCCGAGCGATGCGACGAAAAAGCCTAACAAGAAAGAGGCTAATTTCGTTGATTACCGGTGCGCAGTGTCGGCCTCGCACCGAGCGCCGTGTTTCGCGGCGAAAAAACGCCGGCGTCATCGCGGCCACTACGAGGGGAGAAGGCAGGAGTAGCAGAGGAACGCTCGCCTCGCGACGCGATTTTCCAAAGAGAGCGCGCGCGCGCACGTTCCGGTATCGATCTATGCAAAAACGGCCGAGAGAGATAAAGCGATAAAAAGAGACAGAAGGATAAAGGGAGAGAGAAAGAGAGAGAGACGCGATAGAGAATGATAGAGAAATAAAGCGTAGAGATAGAGAGTGCGAGAGAGAGAGCGATAGAGTGATAGAGAGATAGAGTTTTAGAGAGAGAGAGAGAGAGAGAGAGAGAGAGAGATAGAGCGAGAGAGAGAGAGAGATAGAGTGATAGAGAGAGAGCGTGATAGAGTGATAGAGAGAGAGAGCGATAGAATGATAGAGAGAGATACAGTTTTAGAGAGAGAGAGAGAGAGAGAGAGCGAGAGAGAGAGAGGGAGAAAAAGAGCGCGGTACCGCTAGTCTAGCCGCGTCGGGCACTTTTATAGCTGAATGGCGAGCGGGGACAACGACGCGCGTACGTGTGCGAGCGTCGCGGAGCGGGGAGGTCCGGAAAAAAGCGGAAGGACTGCGGATGGCATGCGTTCCTAGTCGAGAGAAACCCCAACATTTTCCTGCCAGCCACCGATATTACTCTCTCCTCTCCATGGCTATTGCTGCCCCCCCTTACCCCCCCCTGCTATCGCGATACTACACGACGCCTCCTTTGCCATACTTTTCTCTCGCTTTTTCTTCGACGTTTACAGTTCGTCCCCCCGTACCGTTACCCGGCGACCATTCTTTTCGCCTCCTATTTTTCTCTTCCTTCCTTCTTTTTTTTTTTTTTTTTTTTCCGAAGAATCGAAAAACCTACTCGAAATCGATGCACCCGGCATTATACTGGAAACTAAATGGGAAATCTGGAAAAAAAGGGAAGACATGAAAGCGGCACGGAGCGGCATTGTTTCGACGGTAAATATCGCAACTCACATTATGAGCGTGACTTTGGCTTTATCCATTTTTTTTTAAAAAGGAAAAAATTTGACGCTTTCCGGCTTTCCGCGGACAATGCGATATTTTTAATGGCCACGGGCGATTGCGAAACAATTCATATTGTTCTGCCAAAATCGGGCCCGGTAAATAAAAGGATTGCGCACGTGGCGGCGTAAAAGGCACCGAGAGCACTGTTCGCTCTCGTACATATCCCTTTTCTCCGCGCCTCGGAGTCGCGCTCCATCTAATCACTGAGTGCGTCCTCCGGTATACCGTTCAGTCACTCCGAGTATTTCCCCGCCCCGAGCGGGGTACTCCTGGATTTTACCCGGTGCTCCGCAGAAATTGCTCGCTTCAATTCTGCCTCTCCGTCCTAGTGCTGCTTCGAACTTTATACTACGGCCATCGAAAGCCGCGAGCACCCTACTCAAATATCCGCAGAATAGCTCGGATAATGGCGCTCCTCTTCGCGGGCCCGGACGATCGCTTTTCTCTATTGCCTTCTTCTTTTTTTCCTTTTGTTTGCGCCCCGTACGTAATCGCCGAGGATATTTTGTCAATTTATTTTCGTCCTTTATTTATGTTCGAGTATCGAGCGGTGCAATATCTCGTACTAATTTCGGCACACCTTCTTGAATCATCTTCGGAGGTGCGGTTTGTGCGGTCGGGACCGGAAATCGAATGGGCCCAACGCGTCCGTAAGGTCTTGGGTTACTGTTTTCGTGTATCAAAATAACAATTCAAATTTCAGAAACGATATTAATGATATCGAAACATTAACAGATCTATTTCACGTAACTTATGTATTATTTATTACTTTGCTGTCATTACTATTATGTGTATAATTAGAACTTTTGAATACCAAATATTAAGGTGGGTTTCGAGGTCGAAAGTAACAGAAGTAATAAGAAAATTAGATTTTTGAGTAGAAATTCACCCTAAGATCTCTTATATTTTATATTATTGACACCTCCACGGTATGAAATTTAGAACATAAAATCGATTGAAAAACTTCACTGTGCATACATTTTTTTTTCTTCAAAACGCAGTTGAAAGACAAACTTTATATTTATTTATAATAATCTATTTTATTATTATTATTCTATAGGTAATTGAAAAATCATCAATATCAGTCCTCAAATCCCTGGTAGAAAATTAATCTTATGATTATAATTAATTTTATGATTATTAATCATAAAATTCACCATAAATTGGTCAATTTATGGTCCACCGCCTTCTTTATTGACCAGTTATGATCAATTTATAGTGAATTTTCTACCAGGGATGCAATGAGATTTATCTTAAAAATGATTATTTTTAAATTTCTTACAAGAGACTATAAATTGAAAAGTTTTATTTAAAAAAATATGAATGGAGTTCACTATAATAGTTTTGCGCATTCTATAAAGTCTAACTTAATTTAACCATTCTTCTAACAACAAGTGATATATTGATATGTATTTTATGTATAATACTACCTGAGTTAATTAAAAAAAATAAAGTTAAAATCACTGAAATAATATTATAAAAACAAACATTTTTCATTTAAACCATGACTAACTATATCGAAATGAAGCTAACAATCCTTTACTTTAATTTCTCCGACACTGTACACGATAAAAATTTACTCGTCATTTCACAGAATTAGTAAAGAAGGCAGTAAAACAGGCTTAAACATACAAAATGATAAGGCTATCAGAAGTGTTGGCACGACGAGTTTACGAGCCATTGACGAGATAAGATGGACGAGCAGTGAGAACTCGCCTTGAAAAGCGGAAAGCAAATTACCTCTAATAAAGGCGAGCTAAAAAGTTTCGTAAAAGAAAAACGGAGGCAGGCTCAGCCGTGCAATTTGCGAAATATTTTCTCAAAGTATAAAATATTGGACATTGAAAGGTGGGGAGGGGGAGAGGAAGAGAGGCGCAAACGCAGGCGGAGGATGAGGTTTCAGCCGGTTCACGGAGGTAAACTAAAGCCAAAGCCGTTCGGGTCGGACCCAGGCTGCAGAATTATGGAAGCAGCGAGGCGAGGCGCCACGTGGGAAGAAGCTATGCCTCCCTTGGCGCCGGCACGATCGTTCCCCAACGAGCACTCCTGAACTAAACTACGCGACCATCCCCCGTACACTCGGGCCCGTAACGATTCTCGGCTCCTCGCTCCTCCGCTTCCCGGAGAGATCGTCATTTGAAAATCATTGCCGAGCAAGCCTGTCTTCTCATGCCCCGGGAAAAACTCCTCGGTTTTACGCTCGCGTTCCCGTACCCCTAACCGCGCTGGAAATATCGAGCTACGGCGAAGATTAGGCCCGGTACAGGTGCCTGAGAAATACGATCAGGACCTAATGTGGCGACTGAGTAGGTCTTTCCATGGCATGTTGGAAATTAAACGATATAATGCACGGAGAGAATGGTTTCATAAAAATTACTATTCTTTTTTATAAAAATTACTAAACAATTAGTAATCTTCGAATCAAGTGACGTGTTTGGTAAAAATTACTTAAAACTTGGTAGAAATTATTCAAAACTTGGTAAAAATTACCACAAACGTAATAAAAATTACGACTTTTTTAAAAATTTTTACAAAGTTGGTTAGTAATTTTTACCAACCGGATCCCATGGTCCCAAG
>UXGC01002657.1:0-10602 GCA_900480045.1 Eurytoma adleriae
AAAATGCTTTATTTTCAATGAGACTTGTTAAGAAATATGTTTCACAGCAAATGAAAAATATTTAATGGGGTGGCCCACTATGCCCCGAAGGTTCACATTGCCCAACGGCCCGCTATGCCCCGCTCTACTATATTTAAATTCTGCTGTTCGTTCATATACCCTCGAGCATACCCGCAGTGTGCAAACAATATAATTAACTATTAAAACTGCTGTTACAGTCAACTGGCTTTTTCTTAGCTTAATAGTTTACAACTTTATACAAGTATGAAATGATATATTTGCGCTTACTGATCGTCACGTGCCTTTTCGGAGAAGAAATTGTATTAAAACTTTTTCAATTAACTATTTTAATCATAGTGGAAAATTAATAATTTATACAAGCAACTAACTATACATATAAAAGGGAGTTTAATATAACATTATTGTTTCAATAATTGCAATAAAACAGTTTAATGACGGAAATGTAAGGTAATTGCCGTCAATGTACACAGTATATAATATACATATTCATCAGCAGTTACGCAAACGCTATAAATATTTCTGCCTGGCTAAATTGCTAAATTACAAGTTCATAATCGTTAAAATTAATCATTGTCTTTCGATCGTGTCGAAATATTATCGTTTAACAACATGTGCATTCATTCAAAACCTTGAATGATTAATTATTAGGAAAAGATGCTCTAGAAAACTTTATCGTAAGAATGTAACGCCGCGCTCGAGCTGAATATAAAATTAATTTTGCGTGCAAACAACCAAGCAAAGATAGCAAATTCTGTTTACATACTTTTATTATACTTGTTACAGAATCTTTTTATACGCTCGCTTCTCATTTCATGTCAAATTAAAAAAAAATTTCATATAATTTTATGAAGCGTTTTATCAAATGAAAGTAGAAAGCTAATAGTAAAGAAAGGAATTGTATTATACAGATTAAGCACCTTTTCAATTTAACAACTATATGTGTGTAAAATGTATGTTATGTAAATTTATAAACTAAAGAAATTATTTATAGTTATAAATGGTAGGTACTACAGTTAACGAAACAATGTACACTTTATAATTATTAAATTAGTTTTTATTATTAGCGACGAATGCCTGTAACAATTTAAATTCAAATTTGCTCTTGAGCGAAATTCTAATCTTATGTTTCATAAAAAGCTTTACTAACTAAATTTATTTATCGAGTTGGTCCAACTAAGTTGACCACCAGAATATAGAATGAGTGTTTTTATGAAACACAAAAAAAATAATAATTGATCGCGTAAATGTTTAGTCACTCAAAAAACCAGTTCCCACTGAAGATGCGCTCTGCACTTGAACAACTAAATTATCATATTTTATGATGCACGAATAAGAATATATAAGACTGTTCACTCTGGAGCGCTATTAAAACTTAAAGAAAAAATGTTGCATCTTGAAAAATGCAATCTGTATTTAAGGATAATAATCATCTTCACTGTTTCGAGTTGAAATAAAACATTTTTTTACAAATCGCTTTCAATACTTATTAGATCTGGAATGTGCATTTTTCCGAAACTTTGGAAATGTTTTGATACATTTACCAAAATTTTGTACTTACTTTTTCGACTTTATATATTCTACAAGACGTAGAATTTTCAACAATAAAGAAAAGATGTGTAGAGTTTTTCTTCGAAAGTTACGAGTATTCATGATTAATACGTTAAATCCGTTTTTTCTGCTTGCTTGTAAATGCTCGTATAAGTTAAAAAAAGGATTTTTCAAATTTTAACTTCTTAAATTAAAAGTCTTGACAAAAAATTCCCTAAAGTTTCGAAATAATAATATTTGTGTTCCAAATCTCGACGACCCATGTTGATCTCAAGTCGTGTTCTCATCTCCCGTAGCAGATGATGCAGAAGTACAATATAATATGCCCTACTACTATAATTATGTATTAATTGCAGTATTTTCTTTACGTTTCCTTGAGTTGCAGTTTATGCAATTAGACCACATCTTTAGATTTATAATTATGTATAATTAAATACCTGGTGTATGGAAAGTGCGGTAAATTATTTTTAGTGCTTGGAAATAAGAATAATAATAGACGAATAAGGTGAAACCAGATAAGCTAGCTGGTATCGCCTAGTCGATTGGTAATAATGTACATACATACCAGTGAAAAATAAGTTCATGGTCAAGTATAGGGGCAAATTGGCACGATTGAAGCACAAAGGCGAAGGAGAGAGGAGGCCGTGCGGCAGCGCGTGTCCCACGTAAGCACCTCGTGAGTCGCAAGCTTTCCGAAGTCGTGAGCGTGGGGGAGAACTGGTGGGGAGTTCACCGCTCAGAGACTTATCTATCCTGCGAAGCGAGCACAACTCGTCAATTCCTCCAACAGTCAGCGAAGCTTTGCACTTTAGGGTAGTTCGCGCGAAATAATTATAGCCGCTAATCAAAATTTCATTTTCGCGCAACTCCTGCCACTTGACAACTGTGAACATCGACTAAAGCATCATGATTTTGCCTGTTTACAATATTATCGGGCTACTACTGCTATTGTATACACCTTCACTGATAATCGGTAAATTTGCAATTCTCATTTATTTCTCTAAATCTGTGCTTTTAATCTGTTTAAATAATCCCAGAGTCGGATTAAATATTACCGGCATTAATATTTCTTTTTTCCTTTTTTATATCCCACATCTATTATGCCCATAATTTTTTTACATTTAATTCTCTTCAGTCCATTTCTAAGAACAAAGATATCTTCATTATCTTCATTTTTCATATGCTTGCAAATTTTTTATTAGCTTCTCGCCAACTGCTATATGGTGATATATAAAAGACGTATTTACTCGGCAGGTTATTACTCAACACTTTTCTAAACAATGATTATATATATCTTTACATTGAACTAGCAATTATCCTCACATTGACTTAATTTGCAGAAGATGGTTTGCTGCTCGTCTATTACTTGCAGAAATATAGTAAACGACACTGCAAGTACTGTTGCCTGTTTCATCGAAATTGATAATTCGAAATATTAAAAAAAATGTATTTTTTTAAAACAAGTCTAAAAGCTCATTAGCTTACCAAAGGAGGCAAAAACCTAGTGGGTTTTTAATTATTCATTCATCAGATTAAAAATTCTTTCGATAAAAGAATTTCTGCCTTTCTAGTGTCTTAATTATTGTTACAAACTATTGAAACTTAAAGGTAACCGAGATCATTGGCACGTTAATATAGTAGGTTGTTGCAAATTAAATTATCTTTTATAATGTATATACGTATAATGTATGAGGAAAGACACAGTAGAGCTTTTCATTTTGATTTCCATTTGTATTTTATTATATAAGTGGTTGAGAAAACAATTATTTTTCAACTCCTCATTTGTAAGCGTGCACGAAGAAAAAAGTTCTTCTAAAAATTGCAATAGTCTCTATTTAAAAGTTCTCACATACCGTCCTTATTGGAAAAAATTGTACTAGTTTCTTGTAAAAATTTATACATTTTACTTTTAAAATTTACTAGAAATCAAAGAAATTTAACTATAGTCCTAGTAATTTTACAAGAAACTATATTGCAATTTTTCCAACAAGTGTGAGTACTTTTAAGTTATAGACTATTGCAATTTTTAGTGAAACTTTTTTCTCCATGTGTGTATCGAGGGTATTAAAAATATATCATTCGTAATAAATCTATAGGATCAGATGGTGCACGGAGAAAAATTTCTATTATAAATTACCGCTGTTTTCACGGTAGCCATGGACTTTTCAGAAAATATCTGAAAATGTCAGAAAATAACATTCTTTCCGCCAATTTTGGAAGAAAAGGTGTTTAATTTTCTTAAAAATATTGAAAATTACGTGAGATCTAACTTTATTTAATCAAAGTTGAACTAAATTAATCTGTAATTGCATATTTTATTCACTAAATATTGGAAAAAATATTTCGGGGAAGTTCATTACCTTTACGAACGCATTTTTTTACAATAGTGATTAGCTTTACATACACAGAAACGAAATACGTGTAGAAAACTAACTTTATGTATTCAAAGACAATTATAGTGAACAATTCAACGATCGAAACAAATTATTATTTTATCAAATTATTTAAGAATTCATGCATCTTATCACTTAAATGTTGTAAAGAAAATACGAATTGAGATCGTTTTAACACTACCACGAATTTTTAGAATATTTAGCCAACTGTATTAAGAATCGTGTTTTATGATATCGTAATTTAATTTAAATTTTTCCGTATATTATCGGCGAATTTGCAACTAGTCCTTATATATACCGAGAAAAAAACTATAATAAGTAAGAATGAGATTCGCAGTCCTTCTTTTCACAGTCTTCATTGCTTTCACACTGAACCACGCTGTGAACCCTTCTTCTGAAAGTAAGTTATTCATCAAGGTATATTATTTGAAAAATCGCCTTTTCATGCACTTATTTACGTATGGGCACACATAAACATGCCACAGTGATTTATAATATACGACGACACATTTTAAACTTTTTTATGCAAAACCCACGCTTAAATATCCATCCTACCTTTTTCGAAAATTTGCTTTGATTTTGAAAAATTGAAATAAATATCGAAAAAGGTACAGCAGATTCCTTATTATATATTTTCTTATACCAAAATATGATAAAAACCAAAATATTAGAGTTTAATGTTCTAAATCTAAATTATACATTCTATATTTTTTTATATTCTAGCATATCGCATTAGCCGTGACACATCCCAAGAAAATAATGTGGTCGAAGCAAGTAACAGGCTGAATACCCTTCGTCAAGTCAATTTGGTAAAGTTACTTTCAATATAATCACTCTCATATACGATATATATGTATACGATCTCATACCATTAGAAATTGGTCCGAATATTATACGATCGCATATGTGATCGCATTGAATAAAAAAAAAGTGTGCAATGCTATTCCAAAAGCGCCATAGACGCCACAAATGTTTGTATACTGCAGCCCCTAGACCCTAGTATGTACAAAGGCCTGATAAAGCCACATATAGACAATGCAATTTTAATGATAAGTGATCATATTGTGGCAGCTTGTAAGATGTAGATTTCGATCTTGCATATTGGTGCATACATTAAAAGCGCGTTTTCTGCGGATATCTAAAAAATATGTGACTTGTCCGGTTTTGGCGGACAGTTACAAATATATAATAAAGATAAATGCTTCGAGATCTGTGTCTAATATATAATAATTTTGAGCCTTCGAAGTTACTGTAACTTCTACTGTTTCCTTTCGTATGAAAAGATTCGTCAAAGATTCGTAGGATGATCGAATAAGCAAAGTGTAAAACTCTATTTTTAAGTAATAAAATCAAATAATAAAAATCAAATATTTATTATAAATGTGCAATTATAGGTAATCCGTCACGGGCAAAGAAGTCCACAAACTACGTATCCCAACGATCCTTATAAGAATGATCCAATGGAGCCTTACGGATGGGGCCAGCTTACTAGTGTAAGTGCATGAACTTAAATTCTACTCGCTTAAATTCTACTTAAATTCTACTTAAATCTCAATAAGCATTTTTAAATAAAAAGAAATAAGCAACTTATTTCTTCTTAATTATTGACTTATTAAAAAAAAAATGAAAATATTTTTAGGATGGAAGACTAAGTCAGTACAACCAAGGGCTTTTTCTTAGGAGCAGATATGGCTCCTTTTTAGGTAATAACTTGAAAATTATAATAGTAGATACTTCAGGGAATGTCGGACCGTTACGTTGTAAATTTTTTAGTTATTTCCTTTTTTTCTGTTACTTGTTTTATTCACTAAATGATTGCAGAACGGCTCTCTCTCTCTCTCTCTCTTTCTCTCTTCATAATAAATAAAGTGAGCACTGAAAAATAAAATTTAAAGTAGAGATAATATTAAAATTTAGAGAAAATGTATAGAAATTAACTAATGCTGTACATTATAAAAAGGAAATGTACGACAAAGACAGTGCGTGATTAACTCTGAAATCTTCTTAAGTTTCTTGTTGGTAAAAAGACAAAAAATGCAGGAACGAAATATAGTCCAGAACTATTCTGGCTCCAGAGCACAGCAGCTGATAGGGCCAAGATGTCAGCCCTCCTCGAGGCATCTGCTTTATGGAAACCCAATAATGAACAGATATTCCTTTCTGGTTTGGACTGGCAGCCAACAATATTAAACTATCAGACTAGCGATAAAGATAATGTAAGTAAAAGGCTGTTTCATTTATAATTTACAAGGAGATGACCATGGATGGGGTCCTGGATTTCGTTCAAACTTTGTAAAATGATTCTTTGGTCCAGAATAATGGACCCGTATCTCGGGATTTTATTGAATGGAGCCTAGTAACAAAAATATGGGACGTATTAAAAAAATCTAGGGGAAATATGCACTTTTAGAAATGTTGATTTCTCTGAAACTAAACAGCGTACAAACACGAGTAAAATATGAAAATAAAGCTTAATGTAAAAGCTATAATTTCAGACTTATTAGATTAAAACATCTTCATTGGCTCAGGAATGGTGTACAATTGAACATTCATTAAAAATTACTAACGAAATTTGACATGAATTATTTTGTACAAAATGTCTTCGTGACTTTCAATTATTTTGGACCAAAGAATCATTTTACAAAGTTTGAACGAAATCCAGGACCCAAATCCTTCGTCATCTTGTTATAGTAAAGTATTTCTGAGGCTTATAGGAAACACCACACAGTTATAGTGTATATTTTTTCAAAAATGACTTATAATTTTATTGGTTTACAATGTTTATAATTACGTATATTTCGCATAACGGGACAAGCGAGAAATATTTCCTATTAGTTAAAATATAGGCAAGCAACATTCGTTTTAAATACGAAGCAGTTTGAAGAAAAACTCAATGTTATTTCGTCGCTAATTCTAACAAAGAAAAGCTCGTATCACGCTCTCCGCGAAGAAAAGCATATTTCACATAGGTAGATTGCAGTGAAACAAAAGTACATTTCCTAAGCTTCCTCCTTGAACATCAGACATTCTTAAAAAACGTTATATGCTTTAAAACCATTTAATAAACGTCCTCTTGAAAATTAGTGCTATTAAGACCACAAAAAAGCACGTTTTGCTAGTGACGTGAAAAGAAAATGAAAATTCCCAAATGTGCTTTTCTTTGCGGCAAAATCCTGAAAGTGTTTTTCTACGTAACAGATTTGAATTATGATTTTCTTTGTATTAGAAACGTCGATTTATACATCTATATAGCGATAGTCAAAAAGACACAATTACTAAAATCAGTCAACCGAACAGTCGCAATATTACCCGGATACTTAATATTTCCAATAGTATACAAGAATTTTGTAAAACAAAACAAGTCTGTTTAGACAACAATTTTTTAAACTGATAATCAGTTAAAAAAACGCGCCTTTTTTAAATTTTTACATCTTTTTACAGTACGACGCTAGGTAGTTACTTGAGCTTAAAATAATATGGCACGTCTACAGAATCATTAAGACTTTTTCTAGAAAACATACGGAAAATGGAGTTGTGCGGGTTTTCCTAAACGCCACAGATTAAAGCTTTTAATTATATGCATTATTTTACACCTATAATATATACTATGTATAAATATATAATTTACTATTAATATAGGTGGAACAACTAAACTGCAATCAGACTCGTAGTTAAATCGCATTGATGATATCATTGAATCATTCGCAATTAATTATTCATAACTGATTAAAGTAATTGATAAATTCATATTTTATTTAAGAAAAAAATAGAGTATTAAAAAAGATTTAATTTCAGCTCTTGTTAATTTGGTCTACTTGTCCGGATTACGCAAGAATGAAAGATGCTGTATTAAAATCTCCGGAGATCCAAGCCATTAATGAAGCCAACAAAAATTTGTATCAAGCGCTGTCTAATTACAGTGGACAATTGATAAGCAATCCGGACGACGTATTTGATCTGTTTGGCACGCTTGAAGCCGAGGTAATTTTTTTCTACTCATTGCCGTCTATTTCCTTCACTCTTTTTTAACAACATTCCAGTAATTAATTAGCTAGACTAGGCTAACATAATGCAACAGTATATTACGTACCTAGCCCTGTATAATAAGAAATAAGTCTCAGGCTTTCTTATTATACAGGGCTAGGTATGTACACTATTTTTCGTCTTAGTGAGGCCGAAAGAACAAACTCCCGGTCGGGCACCGGGCGGAAAGTTGGTACTTTCGACCCACTAGGGCGAAAACTATCATATATACGGTATCACTTAATGAGCTTTTAATCAACAGCGGACCATGAATTATACATTACCAAATTGGACTAATAAATTTTTTCCGGAAGCAATGAGAGCACTGAGCAGTTTAAGTCTGAAAATGAACGTCTACAATGAAACTTTACTAAAAATGAAAGCAGCTCCCCTCATAACTAAGATTGCAAAAAATATGTTGGATAAATTTCAGGGAAAATTAGAACCAGAAAAACGAAAGATGTTCATGTACGTCGGACATGATTCAACAGTAGTCAATTTGCTCGAAGGAATGAATATTTGGGATATGCAATTGCCCAATTACAGTATTATGGCAATGATAGAGCTCCATGAAAATGAATTAGGCCACAATGTACAGGTATTGTAGATATTAAGATACTTAATAACAAACAAGTCACTTTATTCTGCTCATTCTATTTATTACACAGATATATTTAAGAAACACGACTCAACACGAGCCTTACCCTCTCACTATACCTGGATGTGATTTTGCCTGTCCCTTAAATAAGTTTGTACAATTACTGAGTTCCGTGATGATCACAGATGAGCAGTGGAAGGAAGTGTGTATATTGAAAGATCCAAACTACATTCCTGGTACTGAGCCATTACCTTGAAAGTGCTACCTCATGGGATCTGTCACTTGTTAAACAGTCCCAGTTACCGTCCATGTATTAGTAAAAAGTAACTGCCCATTGATTACACGATAAGACAATGTCGGATAAGAACTTTGTTGCTTTTGAGAAATATTGTATCAATAATGTTTCCCGATAGAGAAACACATTATTCACTGTGATCTTAGATTGTACATGTACATTCGTTTTTTTTTTTTTTATTTTTTTTTTCAATAATATGGATTAATACCTGCGCTAAAAAATAAAATTATTTTACTTTTAATTTAATAGTACAACATTTCCAACACTTTTTTCAGCAATCTGATCGATTCAACTGCGTATGTACAATAAAAGAAAAGTTTATTATAGAAAAAAATGATAGTTACACATTTAATTAGCTTACAAGAATCGTTAAAAATGTTTTATTAAATATTAAATTTATAAATTTTGCAGTTCACTTTGATATTGCTTTGTTGTATGTACTTAATTATAATGAAACGTGTAATGTTATTTATATCGTATCGATCCTTCTTACCCATTTTTATGCACATTTAAGCGAAAATTTTCTCTTCCCGTCGTTTTTTGGTCACGACAGTACCCGGTTTGTGCTGAGCCTCTGGATGATTGAGTAATTCTGGAGGACAGGTCGAAATAGGACTCGCCAAAATAGTTTGTTTAAGGTCATAAAACAAATGACTGTCATCTTTAGTACAAAATGATATAGCAACACCTGCTTTTCCAGCGCGACCAGTTCTTCCGATACGATGTGTATAATCTAAAAATAAGAATGCAATCAATATTAAATACTGTAATAAACAAAAGACGCATTTTTCGTATTCACCTTCAATCGTTTTAGCCATATCGTAATTAATGACCATGGAGACATCTTTAATGTCAATACCTCGACCAGCAACGTCGGTTGCCACCAGGATGTCTTTGCTACCACTTTTGAGAGAAGCAAGAGCGTACTCTCTTTGCTCTTGCCCTTTACCACCATGGAGTGTGCAAGCATTGTACTAAAAATTGTAAGAACATTAAAGCTTGTTAAAGTAATTAAAACAATGAAAGTAGAGGATAGAGATTAAAAATAAGTAAAACCACACCCCAAGTTTTTCCAAGCCTCTTGCTAGAACATCTGCTCCTTTCTTTTGATTGACAAAAATAATGATCGGAGGTTCAACTCCTCGACTGAGTATTTCCATGAGCTTTCTTCTTTTATCTGCCTCACCCATAATGTGTACAATTTGTTCTGTACGTTCAGTAGGTTTACCAACACTGCCAATGTACACGACTGCTGGTCTTCTTAAATAAGTCCTGGCCAATCTTTCGACTGCTGGAGGCATCGTTGCTGTAAACATGACTGTCTGTCTATATTTCTTTTTCGTATTGTAATTAGCTAAAAGCTTTTCTTCGTTTTCGGCATCTTCGTTATCAGGCTTTAAATTTGTAACAGGCATATATTCCAAAATCTTTTGCACATCCGGCTCAAAACCCATATCTATCATTCTGTCAGCCTCGTCAAGAACTATATAAGTACACTGATTTAACACTAAGTATCTATTCTCTAGGACATCGATTAATCTGCCAGGGGTTGCGATAACAATCTACAAAAAATTTGTCACTCATAATAAATCTTACCAGGAGAGTGTCTCACCTCCAGAACACCAATCTCTTCAAAACTTTACAAGGTTTTTTTTTGACCCTAAACATGAAGCCAGATACCTTTAGTTTGATCTCATAGCCCTTTATTCAGCAGGTATAGCTGA
>UXGC01002658.1:0-10601 GCA_900480045.1 Eurytoma adleriae
TGAGCTCCCTATGCTGGCAATGTATTCGACCCTACTCTGCGCGGCCATCTTGACCACGTGACCACCAATCCCAATAGATGGGTACCTAATATCATTTCTCATCTTACAAAATATCTTCCACAATCTATACAGTCTTTATATTTATTTTTAATCGAAGCTCATTGATAATAAGAAACAAAGCCTTTAGCAAATATTCCATTGCAAATGCATGATGCAACTTAATCTAAAATTACAACTCCGGAGAAACCTGATGAGTACATTGACCCTTTTTCGGTGGATTAACTTTTACTATACCGAAGTATCTCCGAACGCCACATCGATATCTTTCGCAGACTAAATTTATCTTTGGTCCAGCAATTGAATTCGTGTGCATCTCTTCTAAGGTATCTGCCTTGACCAGAAACTCCCTTTCATATAGCTTGATTTAATGTTGCGGAAAATCCATCATCAGCTCCATTTCCTTTCGGACCGTATCCTCTCGCGTGCTATTTTAAGAAATAAATGACAGACTCTGCCACGTAATTTTGCAGAGGCCGACTTATCTCTGTCTTTGCTCGTTCAAGAATTCACCGAGCTAAATGAAGCACCTACTATTGACGTGTCTTTCCTCGTTACACTGACGATACGATGCTGTGCATAAGAAAAAAGTCATCTCGTAGTTATTCGATGTTGAAGCGAGGATATATCAAAAGAAAAAGTGAAAAATCAAAAACAGAAAAAATAGGGAATCTTCAGCGAAAACTTTGAAAATTTGATCATAAATAAAATTTGTAATCAGGATAAATCTGGGATAAGGATAGTTATTGACAAGATTAGTAATAGTGATAGAAAAACAACAGTTACTGTGAATAATTTTTTTACACAAAAGTTGAACTAGATACACTATTTAACGAAAATTTACCTTCAATCCTTTCTTCTTGAATTTAATAATAAATTTATTTAAAAACACTAACAATTAATAAACTAACAATTATAATTGATTTTACATCTCAAATAAATAAGGACTTCACAAAACAAATTAACGTAAAAAGCAATAGCAGTTTGAGTGCGGTAAGATAACAAGAATAAAATTATTTGTCATAGTTTGTACTGATAAGCATTTCGATTTTGCCAACGAGTAAGAGAGCTAAGTTGGTATTGATTGATGCAATTTACAGCATTAATGAAGGCCGTTTGGCTGGAATTAGTTTATCAAGTTACAACTTGGTGGAAAAAGTTAATGGTTATTTGTTTTTTTGTCAAGGAGATTTATCGATCGAAAGAACTTCATCTTTATTCACTCCAGAATCTTATATGTGTAAGAAAAGTCTTGAATATATCGTGCGATCGCCAAGCAGCCTTGCTATAGATGTAAAAATAACGTGGAAATCTATCGGAATCTAAGTAACTACTGCAGATTGTGACACCCGTTGAACACAATAATTGGGAGTTTGCATGAAAAATTTTATTCGATCCGTCAGATAGAACATCGAGAAAAAATCAAAAACAATTTAGCACTAAATTAACAAAGATGTAGCAAGTTAAAATTTACAACAAACGTGACGTCACAACGTCACAACGTCACAAATCGCTATATCGTCGTTGTTAATCATGAAAATGAAAAAGGAAAAAATACGGGTCGAATATTTTTCGATATTCTATCAGAAGAAGTCAATAAAATTCGATTAAAATTACCACGCAGCATCCCAATTTCCCATTTCACTACCCACCCGAAACCGGCATCTCTCGCGAATATTTCCACGGGGCCACGTCGACGCGCGTAAACAGCTCGACTTTCCAGTCGCCGATTAATTGGAACTCCAAAAATATTCCATCCTCGTAACTCCAACGACGTTTACCTCCACGCGTACTCCCGGAAGTTCCCCGAAAAGATTCCGATTACCTAAGACTCGCCTCGTTAAACCCCCACCACCGCGGAGCTGCAGGGGTTCCTCTGGGCCTAGCCTTCAAAAACAATAAAAAAAAAGAAGAAGCCTCGAACGGGGAAGCGTCGGAGTCTCTCCCCGCGATCGAGGTCCGCTTGACCCGTCGAGGCTGTCCACATAAATTTTCATGCGTTAGCATAATGGAAAAGCGGAGCGCGCATGCAAATGGCGAACCGCTGACCCCGTCGGCGCGCTTCTTCCTCCTCTCTTCTTCGTCGCCTCTCTTCTTCTTCTTTTTTTTTTGTCCCTCCGCTCGCGCGCACACTTTTTTCCCCTTTTTTTTCGGGCCGGCTTCATTAGCGAGCGGCGCGAGTCGCGCCGACAGTCCGCCGGACATGTCGCCGTAGTGGCGAGGTGCGCGCAGCGAATCGCTCGGGGGTACGCGGTGCGGCGGCCGCTCGCCAGGATGGCCAGGAAGAAGAGGAAGCACCCCAGGATGATCTCCGTTTTCGTGCCCGACGATGTGCGTGTGATCCCTCATCTCTTTTGTAATCGATGCTTTTGTATTCTCGTTACTTTATTTTTAAATGGCTGGAGGTGTCGCGGTGTGATCGATTGTGTTGTACAGTGTCGGCGACTTTTTGCCGTTTTGTTTTGAGGTGCAAGTGGTTGCGTAAGCGTTCGAGCTTGCAGGGGGTGGGGATTGGGTTCCGTAGTGTGCAAATTTTATGATTTGCTGTCTTCAGGACTGTGCAAAAATGTGCAAAAATGTGTTTAAACTTCAGACTGTACTGACATTTCCCGAAGGGCTTTGCACTTAGAGAAGTAAAAGGTGCCGAACACAAGAAAATACATCATTTGCATATCTATATATACAACGCGCAAGCTCTTGTGCATTATGTGTACAGATAGTCAAATGATGCATAATCTTGTGATCTGTACTTTTAGACTGAGAAAAGTAAATAGGAATATTTAGCATAAATTATTGCAGAAGTAGGACACACTGAGAAGATGATAAAAATTACTATAATCTTTGAAAAAATTATAATTTTTATAGTAAAATTTACCATAATTATGTCAATTCTGTCCTCCACTTCCACGAATTCGTAGTAAATTTTCCGATTTTGTTTGTTTTTTATTCAGTTTGAGTATGCAGCCCTTAAATACTCTGACAATTCAAATGTTAATTACTGAAAAGTGTTTTATTAAAATACAGCGACAAATTAAACTATTTTACTTAATTTTGTGTGAAAATCACTTCGTTTCTAAGTAAACATTCCTGTAGTCAATTAAAGTGAATTAACCTTTGAACTAATAAATTTAATAACTGTATAATAAGAAGAAACTAAAGAACGTGTGATCTAAAGACATTTTTTCACTTATAAAGTATTAAAATAACTATTTAAATAACAAATGGTTATTAGAAGTGATTAATAATTCAAGACACTATAGTTTGATATATATAAGCTCAAATTTAATTTGATTCTTTTCTCGTTTCAATGTTAATAATTGGTATTCAATATATATAAAGTCTTAATTATTTAAATTACAATAATTGCTTTAAAAATATCATATAAGATGTGAATTAAAGTTTTTAAAAAAACTGGCTTCGTATAACCTAATTTATTATTCAAAAACAATGATTTTTTTATTGATAATAATTAAGGTACGACTAAACATAAATTTTAGAGAAAAATACAAATAAATCACAATTTAACAAAAAGATCTGAAATTTTAAAATGTGCCTAAGAACTTGAGTCGAGTAAATTCTTCAGCAAGCGTTGACGTGTTCAAACCGTTGCTACCACGTGTACGAAACTACTACATGCATAATTTACAATTTCAAACTATTTACATGTGATTAAAATTTATCTCTTTTTCTGTTATATAATATTTAAATTTAATTACATATTATTCTATTTTTGTTTCAGGTACGTACCTTCCTTTTTATACAACTATTTTCGTTAAATAATGTAACCAACGAATTGGGTAAGTTATTTACTATTATCCACGTTGTTTACTATATTCCTCAAAAACAACTAATTATTTAGCACGAATATTCTATATCAGTTTGCAATTTTAAATGCAAGTAGTCCAACAGCGTATATTTCTAACCCGATAACTCTACCTTTTAAAATAAACGTATCGTTAAAAGAAATTCATAAAAATCGCTAAAAGAAATTCATAAAAAGATAATAAATGGCCGTCTCAGAGAGAAATGAAAACATCAGGTATTTTCTTTGAACGAAGATAAAAAAAAACAGTAGCGGTGGGAGTCAACCGCGGCAAAGTTAGGAATTCCGAGATTTATCACGGCGAAGGTCGAAAAGAATCACGAAAATAACTGACGCGTCTTCGCGAGTGCAATATACCGATGATCTTCCCGATCGCGAATTATTCTAAATGTCCTTCATGCTTTTTTTTCCTCGTAATTTCGTTATTATTATTATAATTAACGGAATCTTTAATAATTATCTTCAACAATTAAGGGAATGACATTATTTTAATTTTTGCAAAATTAATTTGGAATTGTTATTGATTAAATTACTATTAAATTTTTTTCATTTACAGTTTGCTATAAATGAAAGTAGTAGAAAATGACTTTACCGACCGGCAGGATAAGGTAGATTCTGCGTGAGTTGCCGTAGGTAACTTGGAATCTTAGAAGTTCCACATGAATAGAGTAGATAGCGCTAGCCGTACTTTATTTACAGTCATATAAATGATAGCCAATAAAATACTATTTAAACTAAAAGTCATATAATTTTAAACTGCATACAAACATAGAAGTGAAATAAAAACAAAATTCAATAACATTTAATTTTTTTTTTAATTTTGTATGGTTTTGTAAAACAAGGTACTAGGTTGTTTTAAATAGAAAGGCTATTATTTAAATATGTAATAAAGTGAATATCAATTACGTACCCTGCATAATCAAAAGCGATGTTATCTACAGTGTCCATAATATACCTACACAGTAAATACAGGGACCGAATTAATGTTAAAAATTCACTTTCTTTTCAATACGTGCATTTGAATTATTTTGCTAATGCATATGTAAAATCTAAATTTGAGTGCAATTTATTAAGTTCACAAATTCCTATTTCGTATTTAATACTCAATTTCTTACTGGGTACTTATTTAATATTGTACACATTATCTGTTTATCTAACGAATTAATGAACTTAATTGTATTCCAATAATAAATTGATAAAGAATTATATTGTACTTTGAAATAATAAGCTCAATCAAGATTATTATTAAACTAACAGCAGTATAAGGAGCTATTGAGACACTAACGAATACAAACGCATTATTATTATAAAACCTATATTTAGCAAAAACATAACTTTTTCTTCGAAATAAAATCTTAAGGTCAGTTCACTTATCATTTTTCTACTGGCGTGCGGGTTTTCTATTGAAAAACTAAAAATACCAGCTACGGCCGTACATTTAATTGTCAATCAGACCGATTGTCACGCAAAGTCCAATTAAGCGAGGAACGCGTACTTTCCGCAAATTCTCGTGTTCTTGAAATGTTGTCGTTAATTAATAATTCAAGTGGCTCTATTCTAATAATGTGTCGCGTTGATTATTTATACGAGTTTCTGAATGTATTATTTGTTGAATATATATAATATTAGAGCGACTATATTTTATTAATCATATGTAAAATTACCATTTTTATAAAAATTTTACGTTTAAATGAATTTTATATTTATTGTTTCAATCAATTCAACATTCCAATCACAAAGATTAATTATTGAGTATAATAATTTTATCATGGATAAATCACAGTTTTCTATTTTAAACAATTCAAATTTGCCGCGCAGATTATGAGAGAATCGTTTAGGCGCGAAAATTTGAAATATTTATAAAATTTAATCAAATCTGATCTCAAAATATATAATATTTTGAATTACATAAATAATTAAATTATGTACTGTTATTCAAAAAGAACAATATGAAAACTGCCCGAAACAATTTTGAATGTTCGAGTTTTGAATGTAGAAAAAGAAAAATACGAATACTAATTACTTTGATGCATTATAGAATCGATTAAAAAAAAGTTAAGGATACTTTTTGAAGCACGCGCTAAAAATAAAATAACTAATGATTTAAAAAAAAATAAAATAAGCTAATAAATCAATATTGTCGATAAATAATTGACGTCAACATCAATGGATCGTCTGCGCGAGCCCACCGATCGTCGAAATATCGCGATCCGTCGTACTGCAGCCGAGGAATCGACGAGAGGAAGGGGAGGGCACTTAATGACGAGCAATCGGCGGTGGGGCAAATGATAAGGTAGGAAAAAGACGAGCGCCGGCCGCAAATCACGGCTCTGATGGAGCCGCCTGAGTTACGCGCACACCTCAATGTCATTCTCCAGAGTTCGCGACGACGCGCTGCCTTCCTCCCGTTTCCACGCACGTGCTTGACTTTGAAAATCAGTCGTTTCGAGTGCCTCTTATTTCTTGCACGTTTTTTTTCACCTCGCCTTCGCGCTCGCGATGTTTTTATTGCAAAATCGTTTATTAATTTTGTTATGTTTATATAATTCGTGCCTTCACAATTTTTTAATGTGATTTGTATCGATTCATTTGGGTTTTCTTAAAATTTCGTGATTTTTTCTACATACAACCACATAATAACTATATATCTTAAGTCGTTAATTAATATTTAATTTAATAAATAGTATAAAGTTATTAACTTAATAAACAGTATAGGAGAAAATGTAGGTCAAGTTCAATGCACGTCGCATGCCTTCGTAATTTTTTATATGTACAATCGATTACATTTTTATTACCTTGACTCGTTAGAGGAAAGAGCAAACCATATGTTTATTAACTATATCATATCATTTATTTTTTCAATTGCGATATCTGCAAGTACATCTTGCCAATTAGATATTAATGGACTCCTTATTGCTATAAATTCAAAAGAGTACTATTGCTTTATTAAAGATTGGAATAAATATTAATTTTAAGCTTTTTAATTTAATGTCTACAATTTCTTAATAATCTTGAAGTCACGTATTTTGGTTTAATCAACTGATACAATCATCCACCATAAATTACGATCATTGATTTATCAGATAAAATACTTATCCTATATATAGCGTGATAGATATGTCTTGTATAGGGCAACCTGAATATAGGTTTGGAAGTATGAACAGTCCTTAAAAAATAAACTTAACCTAAATTGTACCTAAAATTAGATTTCGAAATTTATCTACTATATCGTTTTCAAATAAGTAGCAAGCATATTTGTATAGAAAATGTATGAAACAATTTTTTGGATATTTTTCACCCATTCAATGATTATTTCATAATCTGGCCAATAAATGATCGAACGATATTCAGCAGGGTTAACATAAGGTATAATGAACCCACCAGCCTCGTTCTCACTCTATTTAAATTGCCGTAGCAAAACAACACTGTGTTGTATGCGCTTTTAAAAATATTTTTTGACCATTTTGTGGCCAAAAACAAGCCACTCGCAAAATAACACAAAATCGGTCAAAAATCGGTAAAAATCGGTAAAAAAATCGGTAAAAATCGGTAAAAAAAATGGGTAAAAATCGGTAAAAAAAATCGTTTCAAAAGTAATGATTTTTTTTATCACCCCTAAATTAGTAGAATTAGATTTAAAAAAAATTGCGATTCCACGAAAATAGGCCTACTAATCGCCGCGAAACCCGAAACCAGGCTGTAAATACCCTAGACTCATAATATAGCCTCGAATCGTCATACAGTTTCGACGAGTAGCGGAGTTTCGAACTCGCGGGGGAGGATCGCGGCGGCTCGACCTCGCGAAGTTCGCGGCGCATCGATCGCGCGTCGCGTCAGCTGCGGGCAGCGCGCCGATATCGCGAAAAAAAAAGAACGCAAAAAGGAGAGGAAAAAACCAGGCGGAAGGAGTAGGCAGACGCGCGAGCGGCAATATTGAGGATCGCCGTCGGTAGGCGGCAGTGCTCGCCGCCTCCTCCTCCTTTTCGCCTGGCGTTCGCCAAAAGTTCCCCGTCGATCATCGCCTTGGATCGATTTTCGCCGGTTTTTGTTTTGTCGGGGGTATTACCCGTGCGTCGTAGTAGAGATCCGGGTGTGTCCAAACGTTGGTTTGGAGGAACGTGAAATTTGGATAGTGTGTTATGGTCTGACAGGGAGAGCTGGGAGGAAACTGCACTTGTTGAATTTAGCAAATTGAAAAAAGTAAGGAGTGTACCTGTATGTTTGGACATTTTTTTGTTTTAAAATTGTTTACTGTAATTGCGACTAATTGTTACTAATAATTAGTCAATTTACGATAAGAATATCACTAAATATGTCATATCAACCGCATCAAAATTCTATAATCTGCGCTATAAGAAATAAAACAAAAACATTGAAACATTTTATCAGGTATACGTAAACAAACAATCATAAATATTTTTATGAACAATAAAAACTGCAACTGAAAATAGGTTTCTAATTAACAATAAAAAATGTTGAGACATGCGTCATTTGGCAATCAGAAAGAAGTTTACTCTTTATTTCGTTATGAACCAAAACTAATACATATATATGTATAGTTGACACCTACAAGCAAATCAAATATCTACCGATTTAAAAAAAAAGTTTCGTCGTGCTTCGTCGATGCAAACTGCAAATACATCCGTTGACAGTGAGTCGTCCCAGTAGGACTTAGCGATGCACCCAGTTAGTAGCGGAGTATGCGTCAATTTTCGACGTAAAATAATAATGTACAGCTCGTAACGCCGCCTCTATTTGCAAACTGCCTAGGCGCACGTCTTTACACTGGCGCTCACATTTATTTCTGCTAGAAAAAAATGAGTAGCACGACGCACTTGTAACGTACTCAAGCGAAAAAGGAGCTATGCGATAATCGTGCGAAGATCGTTGGCTAATTTTTTTTTTATATAGAATTGACTGTCGCTGATTGAGAAAAAATTGTTTGCGTGAATATTAAGGAATGTAGAGTCAATGAGTCAGAGAGCGAGAGAGAGAGAAATTTATTCGTTTTTGAAGAAAAAATATAATCTACACTGAGAAAAAAAATTATTGTTGTTAAAGAAATGTTACTTGATTCAAGCAACATTTACTTGAATTAAAGTAATATTTACTTGAATCAACTGAAATTTACTTAAAATTAAATAAAATTTATTTAGTAACAATAAGCTTTTTTCTCAGTGAAGGATTAACTGATGACAATATTTCTTATCACGCAAAAATAAGGTGATTGCTCCGTTTACCAATGTTCAGGTCAGTGAAAACCAGAGGATCGCAGTGTATTTCAGAGTGATTTTTTATTTCGTCACTCTTTTTTCACCGTTCAATTCTCAAATGAGTAATCTTAATTTAAAAAAAAAATTTGTCACCTTTAGTAACTGCTTTCTAGAACAAACTCAACATTTTTTAACGCCTCGCTTTGCTCTCCCTTCCCCGGTTTGAAAAAATCTAAAAATGAAAGACCTTCACCAGGTCTACCGTAACAAATGAAATCTCCGGCCAATTAATCGCATCCCTCATCTCTCACCTCCTCCGCTCGTAGGCCCCACCGTGTCCGTTTGTTTTTGTTTCCTCCGCAGCACCGAAAACCGAACGCCCCTCCGGCGGCGAAGGGAAAAAAATGGCCCTCCTCTCGCCCGTCGCGCGCGCGCGGGGAAAAACGGCCAACGAGCATCCGGGGAAATCTTCCGAAATAAGAAGTCGAGAGGAAAAGGGAAGCGGGGCTCGTGCGCGCGCGAGTCTTCCGGATCCAGTTACACGCCGCAAAACCCGATAGCCCCCGCTGCGGCTCGAGTGGCCGTCGTCGCCGCATGACTTCCTGGCGGACTCGCGCCGCCGGCGGCCCGTCTACTTGACCCCGGCGGACTTTCCACGTCTCTTTCTCGCGGCTAGTGGCCCCCGGAGCTCCCGAAAATATGACGAAGCGGACGCTGAAAGGGAGGCGAGGTGAATTTTTTAGAGAGCCGCCGCGGCGAGGCTTTGTCTCTCTTTCTCCTCTCTTTTTGCGGGCTTTGAGAATTTTCCGGCTTTTCCGCGTTTCCTAGCATTGTTCCGCTCGACTCGTACATGCTGGACGAATCGCTCCTTTTTTTTTCACGGATTTTGCGGAATTTTCGAGTTTTTCGCGTCGAGGGAGAAGTTTACTGTCGTTGGTTATTTTCATTGGTAACATATTGTAATAGAAAATAAAGGAAATCTAAGCTGTTCCTATTAACTTTTAAAATAAAAGTACGTTTTAAATATTAGTTTCAGTAATATTTAAAAAATAACGAAAAAAGACAATTTAGATAAATTATTATTTAGTTAAAATATTTAAAGTTTATAGAATGTAAAAAAAATTATAGAAAAAGGGTACTTTATTTGACACAAATAAATTTAAAGCAGTAAACTTGTACTTACTTCAAATTTTAAATTGGTTTTTTTGGAGCACAACCAGCATCTTACACTACTTAATCTAATTTACTTCCCAATTTCATTTTCATTACTTTTTACAATTAAATAGTTTTTACATATCCATATTCCCTTTACTTTACGAATCTATGGGTAACAGTCAATATTTTTATTAATCCTTGGCTTGCAAAACTGACCAATACTTAATATTAGAAGGTTATTTCCTACCCTCTAAATTTAAATAAGTGAAAATCGTCCAAATGCACTTATTCTACGTGCATAGTCGTCCACTTATTCGAATAAGTGGACGACTATGCACGTAGAATAAGTGCAT
>UXGC01002659.1:0-10601 GCA_900480045.1 Eurytoma adleriae
TTCTTGGCCTGTAGGTGCTTACCCCAGTTGAGCCTTGAGTCAAAAATGACTCCGAGGTATTTCGCCTCTTTAGAAAGAACAAGCCTCTCTCCAAAACGATCAATGGGCCCGGTCTGTTTAACCTTATATCTGTTTGTAAAGTTGACTAATACCGTCTTCCGTGGGTTGACAGTCAGTTCAACTTCTTCGCGCCAATTTTCTACCACTCCTAAGGCCAGCCTCATAAGGCCGGTAAGAGTGTTTTCATCATCTGCAAATATCAGGATAAGTACATCAGCATATGCTTGCGCGTAGATACCCAGATCATAGAGTCTTTTAGTAACTTGTCGATTACCAGAGATCATAGCGTGGGCGAGAGGACTCCATCTTGTGGACAACCGGTGGTTGAGTTCCAGTGAGCCTCAATGATTCTACCGACGAGTGTACTACGACTCCATCTGACAAGTTTAGCGGGAACGCCATGCCTTCGGGCCCCTTGACAGATGCTCTTTTCCGTGGTAAAGTTGAAGGCTCCCTCCACATCTAGAAAGGCCGCCAGCACCATACCTGTTTTTCATTCCTTTCTTAATTCTAGTTGTCACTTCATCAAGGGCTGACTCCGCCGATTTACCTTCCCTGTACGCATGCTGCGCATGGTGAAGCGGCAAGTCTTGCAGAGCGCCGTCCTTGATGTAGCGATCCACTAATCTTTCTAGCGTCTTGAGAAGAAAGGACGTAAAGCTTATGGGCCTATAGTCCTTCACATTCTCATGCACCCGGTTTTGGCAGAATGATAACTTTTGATTTCCGCCATTCGCTGGGTAGATAACCCAGTGCTAGGCAGGCTCTGAAGATCCTTGTCAGGGAATTGAGAATAACATCTAACCCTTTCTGTAACAACGCGGGGAAGATGCCGTCGATACCAGGAGCTTTGTATGGCTCGAAGGTCTCGACCGCCCATCTGATGCGTTTCTCTATGATGACTTCCCTCGCCGTATCCCAGTCACCCCCTGATTGATCAGGTTCTGACTCGGGGCCCGTGTGGGAGTTTTGCTGTAAACCTGGGAAGTGCGCCTCCAGTAAACAGTTCAAGGCTTCCTTGTTGTCCGCGGCCCACCCACCAGTCGGTAATTTTACTTGGCCGGAGGCGCTTCCCGAGGGTCTGGCTAGAATTCTATTGAGCCTAGCCGCCTCTGGGATGCTGTCGAGTTCCTCGCAATATCTCCTCCAGCCCTCTTTCCTTGCTGTTTCAAGTGCTTTTTTATATTGTCGGTAGGCTTATAGTTGTCCAGCTCCACTACACCTCTCTTATTACGCCATTTCCTGAAGAGTTTCCGGACCTTCTTACGCTGGGTTTCCAGTCCAGGACTCCGCCATGGTGCTCCGTTACCTAGTTTCCGAGGTCTGTTTCTACAGTTATTCTCATAGGCCCCAATGATTGCCTTCTGTTACTGTACTTTGTTACTGTAGTTCTCTATTAATTCCACTGACAGTAGGTCATCTACTGGTTCAGGGAGTTTTTCTTCCAGTTGCTTCCGGTAGCATTCCCAATTGGTTTTCAAAGGGTTTCTACCTAGAAGAACCGTACCTTTTGCATCACTTAGGCTGAAGCGTATTTGCTCGTGATCCAACATGGAGATCTCGTCTGCCACCTTCCAGTCTAGGATCCTACGAAAAACACCCCTGTATGCCAAAGTGATATCCAGAACCTCCTCCCGTACTGAGTTCCTGAACGTCGGAACCCTACCTTTGTTCAGGAAGACCAGCTCCGTGGAGGCAATGTATTCGAGTAGATCGTCGCCTCTACTATTACAGTTGGAACTACCCCACACCGAATGGTGTGCATTGGCGTCGCAACCTATGATTACTTTCCTGCCCATATTCTGTTTAATCTTCTGTTAATAAACAATAGCTCTCAGATCTAATATTATTGTTTTGTGAATATCACTAACTGCATAATAATTTTTATAAAAATATGAAAGTAATTTTTATTGAACCTTTATCTCCAGCAGGTTGCTCCTACTACATTGCTATGCATTAAACTCATTCTTCTCATAATCTGATTATTCAACTAAAAAAATTTAAATTTTATTATTCTAACGTTTACGTTCACTCCGTTATGTCATCGAATTTCGCTGAAAACTCCAGCAGTTCTTTGTACATACGGTACATTATGCACCTAGGGAGTTCAGTGGGCAATGTACGACAATCAGCGAAGCGAGGGCGGCATTCACGCAGATAGTGCTTGCCCACTGCTTTCCCGTGGTGCATATTCTACTTTTTTACACATCAGGTGGAAAGTGCGTAGACAAATAGTATTGCAAAATTATGTTTGATTTTGCAAAAGAAAGCTTTATAATTACTACGAGCGTGTTGAGGCTCAGTCGATCGACGTCTCGACGCTAACTTCAGTGCATTTAATAGTTCGGCATAAACTGCATAGAGAGATTACATGCGCGCACAGAAGCGGGAGTATTTGAATGAAAATGATGAGGCTGTCAAATAAATTACAGAAGGCACGTTTATTTATTAAATCTTTGATTATTGATAAAACGATCTGATAAGACTAATACAGCGGCGCGGTTAACTATGGTAAGCGGTAAGGCAGGATCAGTTGGGCAGCGCTCTACTCACTTTAGCATATAAACTACAGTACATAGATGGGGTTCGCGCTTGGAAATCGCCGGGGCCTAAAGTGATGCCTTGGGCGTACATTGTCTACTTTCTTTAGCTCCTCCTAGCAGAGCATACAGTACGCACTTTACGCGTGGTGTGTAAAAAAAAACACTTTTCAATAGAAGTCCCGTGAACCTCACGGTTGTATTTCACTGCCGCGTAACCTTTCCCTTTCTTTTTTCGTCCACGAGACGTCAAAGTCACCGGACGAGTGTCTCGCTGACAATGACTTGCAGATTCCAGTCGGTACTGGAACAGAATGCAATGGGCGCGAGTCACACGTTCGCCGAATCCCCGCGGGAAGAGACATCGACGTGTGGGCGTGCGAAGGTATTTCACGCAGCGAGGTGCCGTGAAAATTGGTTGCGTACCCTATATGTGGTCGATTTATCGTGAAAAATGCTTGAACACTACAATGTAGCCTAGGATTGTTGTACTTTTAGAAAAGATTTCATGAGAAGGTCAATCGTATAACAAGGTTTCACAGAAACGAATTGATTTCCAGTTCTTAACAAATATCAAACTACGGTGCTTCTGTTATTCGGTAATAGAATATTATTACTGATATATATAATTTAGTGATATTTCGACTCGGTAATGGAAGTTGATTATTTAACCCTCGCGATTATTTTCACCTAAGCGAAGCAGAGTAGGCCTACGTACCAGTTTCGATCCGTATTTTATTGATAATAAAGTTGGGATTTTCAGGTTAGAGTGCTATAAAATTATACAACGTTTTATTGTACCATTTAACCGTTTTCATATACATTATTTGCCATGCTCTCCTGTGTTTTAAAATAAGCTTCTTCAAGAAAAATCACAAGGAAACTAAAAACCAGCATAGAAATAAGCTCATCACTGATCTGTAGGTTAACTAAAAGTTCAAAATTAAGAAAAATAAATAAATAAATAAATAATCATGGCTACAATCGCAACTGTAACAATTCCAGCTCCCATCGATCCCACGCACACATGCGCGCACCTGTCACCGATCGCCGCAGCGCGCATCCGTATTCCCGTGGGTCGCACCTTGCCCGAAGTCAAGAACCCCGCGGGCCGAACTCCACCGAGTACTCGCCGTAACAAGCTCGGACCGGCGTGTACACATTGTCCGCGGGATGATCGATCGTCGCCGTTGCACCGACGACGGCGACGGGCCGCTCCACCCTTGACCTTGGGATTCCGAGAGCTACTTTTTCTCGGCTCGCGAGCATGATGTACGCGAGGAAGCCCCGGAGAGGACGTTTCACGAATGACGAAAGATCGATCGTCCGGGGCTGCTGTTCGCGCGCACACGCTACTCGCATGACGCGAGGATCTCTGCAGATTAGTTCGTAGTGGCAAAGTGAGGGTGGTGATCGGAGATGCTTTACTAAACATTTTTTAAATACTTGATCCTTTCAATATGAATGAACGAAATTCATAAGTGCTGATTTAATGTTCAAAGTTTAAAGTTGTTGAGTTATAATAGTCCAGGTGCCAGGGGAGTTTTCGTGGTCGATGAAGGTTCAGACAAACACTAAAGTTTTCTAAACGTATTTTGACCTTCTGATTACGAATTTCGAGAGGGTTTTGTTGAAAAAATACCAAACAATTGTTATTAACAATTTAATTGTTTGAACAGCTGCCAAATGGATGCTATTAATGATTATTATGTTTTATAACTGGACAAAAAGGAATAGTTTTTATGTAGAACTATGCTCATTTTTGAAAAATTCAAAAATGTTTATTATAATTCGAGATGTTGCAAATTTAGTGCATAAACATTGCATTTTAGCGTTCCGCGCTCACTATTTCTATCATATCTCCGGTCCTATTTCAAATATTTAGTTTTATAATCACTCATTTTAAAACTTTAGTATCTCCCTATAAAAAGGTGTCGAAATAATTACATAAATTTGTTTAAACAAAGACTCACTGTGCCAAAAAGTATAAAAATTGTGCTACAAAGTCCTTCTAATTTGATCACGACTAAATGTCCTAATGATTATGGTCATTGACTATGACCAGTGCAAGTTCAAATTACCTATTTTTCACAGAATTTTCACTAATTTTTGAGTTTTTCATGAAGATTCCCACCGACAATCAATAAACAATCATTGATTCACCCAAAGAGATTAATGAATCCTAATAACCGAGCATTTCCTACTGAAGATTCGAGTTGAATCCCAAACAGAAACCCAAGCTATACCAAAAATTTCACGCGTCAGTCACAGTCTGCAACAAAACCGCAATCATACCTCTTTGCATTTTATTCAAATGCACGTCTCCCCCCTCTCTCAAAAAAAGAAGGAAGATAAAAAAATGACGAAAGCACCGAATCTCTAATTCTCGGTATACGGCGGGCCGGAGTCGAAAAGGCAAAGAGCGGAGCGGGCGCGCGCACGCCGGAGCCGAGCAGTAAATAGCAGCGAGGCGTATGATATCGAATAACGCGCGGGCGCGCGGAGTCGTTCCAACAAATGTTTCTCCCACATCGCGGTCCCGGGCGGAGGGAGAAAACGGAGCCGATCCATCACCGGGGCAGCCGGGCCCCGAGGGACAGCTCCGGGGAAACCCGTTTTGGCGCGCGGATGCAAGCGCGAGGCGCACCGGCTCGCGACGGGGCTACCGTTTCGCCGGGAGGACCGGGCCCCTCCGCCTTTCTGCGCGCGTTGCGAGATTTTACTTTTAACAGGCTTTTTTATATTGTTTGGATTAGAGATAGTGATGTGAATGAGTACACAGTTGTTTAATTCATGTACGACGTTTCGGTAGCTGATTTGCTACCCTTTTCAAGTAATGCAATTATATTATACAAAATTACTACAAGTCGAAAAGTTCTTACAAGCAAAGAGTGTTATTACATTACCTAATTATAAGGGTCGTTAGGTTATCATCAATACAATTGTATTTCGTTATATGTACAGAGTTTTTTTCTTCTGTAATGAAAAGAATTAAGGACTTTTTTATATTTTTTTGATGCCCTGGTTCTGAAATGGTCCCTGCTTCAAAAAACGAGCTCAGAACTGAGCCCAGAAATGAGGTCAGAACTGAGCTCCGGTTTTGGTCGGATTTCGTAGCTCAGAACTGAGCTCAGAAATGAGCTCCGAAACGAGCTGCGGATTGAGCTGCGAACTGAGCTGCGAACTGAGCTCCGAAATGAGCTCAGAACTGAGCTCAGAAATGAGGCCGCGATATTTAATACAATACATCTGAGCTTAGAACTGAGCTCAGAACTGAGCTACGAAATCCGACCAAAACTGGAGTTCAGTTCTGAGCTCATTTCTGGGCTCAGTTCTGAGCTCGTTTTTTGAAGCAGGGGTTCGTTCTGACTAGAAAAGTGGCGAAGTATCGTTTAAACAGATAAATATAACAAATATAACAATATAATAAATATAACAAAAACTATGATTTATTGTTGATTTATTGTTAGTTTAATACATTCGAAAGAGTATGTATATTAAAAAGTACGTTTGATTTTTTAATGCTTGAAAGGGTCACTTTTTTACTAGAGTGGATCGAGGTCACTGAATGGAGCCGATGGTGCTTCTTCCGTCGTTTGCTGAAGTCGATTACGCGCACACTCACACACACATAGCTACAGACATTTCCTAAAACTATCATAAATCGACTCAAATATGTTAAACACAGCCGTTTTAGAGTATTTGAGAATAAGGTACTACGAAAAATATACTGGCTGAAGAAAGATGAGACCGGGCAATGGAAAAAAAATACATAATATAGAGCTGCACAACCGATATGCATCGCCAAATATTAGAACAATAAAAGCGCGCAGGTTAAGATGAGCAGGGTAAGTAGCAAGAATAGAAAATAATCGGACGGCGGCGCGTATTCTGAGGGGCAAACCAAAAACAACGTGACCTTTGGGTAGACTAAGACGCAGGTGGGTGGATAACATGAAAGCGGATCTGTTAGAAATCGGTATCGGGGATATCATATGGGAGGAGACAGCGCAGGATAGAGATACGTGGAGGGCTTGCGTGGATGAGGTGATGAACTTGCAAGTTCCAGATGCCATTTAAAAAAAAATGAACATATTTAAATACATTGAAAAATCAGTGGTATAATATGAATACTCTCTTAAATTTATTAATATTTTATTTAATTAAATTAAGGAAAGACGAATATGTGAAATCAAATTTTACATTAGTTATAAAAGCACAAAAAACGCAATCACTTTATAATTCATAACAAATATCAAAACCATAAATTAAACTCGATGTCTATCAATCCAAGTTCACCTAACACTTCTCTACAATTCAATACTGACAGTACAATGAAGCCCACCGGTGAGAAAAAAAAGTCTAACATCATCGACGTCTACCCGCGCGCGCGAATATCCATCAAACGACGACTTCGCTGCGATCGAAGCGCACTACGAAAAGCACGCGGAGGAAAAAAAGAAACGAGACGCAGAAGTGTATACCGCGAGACGGAAAAAAGGGGGGCAGAAATAATGGAAGATCATCGGACGGCGATGTCTTTGCGAGCCACCCGTGCGCTCCTCACCGGCTCCGGCGTAACGGTGCACTATTAGTATCGTTTGTAGTCGTTATTACAAGAATGACTATGAATACGTCGAATCTCATTATGCCCCGCGGGATACGGCGCCTCCTTCGCCTTTTAAGCGCTCGAATTACAAGCCCCGAACATCGCGTACGCCGAATATAAGTGCCTCGCCGTCGAGAGAGAGGGAGGGATAGAAAGAGAGAGAGAGAGAGAGAGAGAGAGAGAGAGACGAAACCACGCCGAGAGTTTTTCATGCGGATTGTATATTATGCTGAAGGGAGTGCGCGCAATGGCACTCGATTCGACTAATATTCCGTTGTTTCGATCTTTGCTTTATTTCACGATCGGCGAGCATGTATGTAGTACTGGATCGAGCACAACTTGATATGGGCCGTGGATGTTTGTGGAAATTAACCAACACGCTTCAGTTTTTTTGCGAAAATTAGCAATTTTTTTACAATTTTTTATAAATTTTCTGCTACCTGCTAACTGCTTATTGCTAACTGCTAATTTCTAACTGCTAACTGCTACCTGCTGACTGCTAACTGACAACTGCTAATTGCTAAGTGCCAATTGCTAACAGATAACTGCTGACTGCTAACTGACAATTGCTAATTTCTAACTGCTTATTGCTAACTGCTAACTGTTTATTGCCAACTGCTAACTGCTGACTGCTTATTGCTAACTGCTAACTGTTTATTGCCAACTGCTAACTGTTGACTGCCAACTGCTAATAGCTAACAGCTAACTGCTGACTGCTGACTGACAACTGCTAATTGCTAACTGCCAATTGCTAATAGCTAACTGCCAATTGCTACCAGCTAACTGCTGACTGCTAACTGCTAACTGCTAACTGTTGACTGCTAACTGTCAACTGCTAATTGCTATCTGCCAATTGCTAACTGCTGACTGCTGACTGCTGAATGCTAACTGCTGACTGCTAACTGACAACTGCTAACTGCTAACTGCTAACTGCTAACTGCTTATTTCTAACGGCTAACTGTTTATTGCTAACTGCTAACTGCTTATTTCTAACGGCTAACTGTTTATTGCTAACTGCTAATTGCTGACTGCTAATTGACAACTGCTAACTGCTAACTGCAAGCTGCTAATGTAATTAGAATGATGATTCTTTTTGTCGGTTCGTACAAATATTTCTGCCGACTGAGCGGCATCGAGGGAAGAATTTTTGCTAGTCTATTATTATACAACTATTATGTAATGAGTATGGTAATAAACTATAAATTATTCTTTTTTATTATTTTTATATTACATCAAACCGACATATCTAGTGTAAGATTATTTTGCTGTATAACCAAACGTTTCATAGCTCTGGCTAATTGTATTTGTATTCCATTTGAATCTTTACGCAATGTTTAGAGTTTCATCATGCACAAGATACATTGTTCCATGAGTCGGTTAATGAAACTAACCACCTGCAGTTCGCTTTAATTACAACCTTGTTACCGCAGCAACAAATGTTTAGAAATCTTTTCTGATGGATGTACACTTTTTCCAAACATTGCGCAAACATGTATTGAAAACACACTAGTGAAGTAATGTTCGTAACTGTGTATATTGATTTCTTATGAATCGAAACTTTAATAAGTATTACAATAGTTTTATAAAGAACATCTACTATCACGTAGCATAATATTTATTGTTGATGTGCAGATTAACACTTGAAATTAATTCAACAAAAAATTTATTTTTCACGTAATTGATGAGTATATCATTATAATTTTGAACAAGTAGTATAAAATCTTACATTTATTAATTCAAACATAATGTATTTAAAATTATAATATCTCTAATAATTTCTTCCAGAATGTCGAAATAAAAGAAAAATGAAAAAAAAATCGTAACTTGTAAATAATAACTAGAAGAGACTAACTAGGAGAAAACCAGACTTCCGGATCACGTATTTAATTGAAACTTTGAGGACGGTTTTCTTATGCCAAAATATGAAGAAAGCCAAGATATTAAGATCTAACGCTCAAAATTTTGAAAGGGGCATTTTCAAATGAGTTTAAGGTTTGCTACTGGGCTATAATCCCATGAGTCAAGAATCATCTTTCGTAAGTGTGATATCAAACAAATGCCTATCACGAGGAGCTAAAGTACCCAATTTATGCACAGTGTGTAAAAATGCGTGTATGCACTACGATAGTAAATGAAGAATCCAATAGATCGCAAGTTTATCGGCTTTATTTACACTATTAAAAATCCTTAACGGATTTTTAAGTATTTTTTGCGCGAAATGTTAAGTCTTATTTCTGCTTTCACTCTCTTCTTTTGAAACACTACGAAAACATTCGAACACATCTGCATAGAAAACTAAAATATCTAAAGGATTTTCAAAGTCCATCGGCAAGTGCTCATTGCGGACATCGAGGCCGCGAATCGCGTGTGCTATCCGCTCGCTCGGCGCGGATAAGGTCGAGGCTTGCGCTCGATTCCTGCGGCCTCCTCTCTCCCTCTCTTTCTCTCCTTCTCTCTTTCGCTCTCTTAACAAGGGACCCCCGCGGCCGAACTAATTCTCCCGAATGACTCGCGCAAGGAGGAGAGAGAGGAGAGAGAGAGAGAGAGAGAGAGAGAGGGAGGGAGCCTCCCCGCGGAGGTTTGAAACAATGCGCGGCTCGCGCCCGGACCCCGCGGGGCACACGAGCCGCTCAGCTATTTGCCGAATCATCCGGCACCCAAGGATCGCACGCGCGCAACCACCGGACCTTTTTACGCGCCGGCACGCGCGCGCGCCGTGCCTTTTATCGCAGGGCCCCGCTGGACCACCTTTTCACCGGCTTCCAAGGCTAAGCGATGTTTACGGAAAATCCGACTCGCTCGGAGTTGGTGGCTTTCTTGGAGGTGTGAGAAAATGGAAATTGAGATTGCAAGTGGACACTTGAGCTATTTTAAATAGTGGTTAATGATGTTTTACGAAATTTTGAGTTCACTTTTGAAATGAGTTGCAAATACTTGGAAAAATTGTAGTAGTTCCTAGATCTTTAAGGGAAGATGGTACTGTTTTGTGTACCGATTGAATAGATGCCTTTCACGAAAAATTAATCTCGTGAAAGAGGTTTCGGAAATGAAATGATTTTGAATAAACTTAAATGAATTTATTCGTAGAAAGCAAATGTTGAATATTACAAGTTTTATGAAAATGTACGAAGATGGTCCAACTTTACTGTTTCGCGTCTACTACTCGACTGTTCCGAAGAGTTTCTGCTGCTTACTCGTTAACTTCAGGTACGCCAGAAAATGCGTACCTTTTTTGCATATAGTGCACGGCTGAACCGTACAATAAACCGACGGGGCCGTCCGAACCCTTATCAAAATATCCTGCAGGAAATCCTTCAGGAATCCTGCAGGACAGTCCTGCACGGATTTTCGCGAAATGTCCTCCAGGATTTCTTGCAGGAAATCTTTTTGGA
>UXGC01002660.1:0-10600 GCA_900480045.1 Eurytoma adleriae
GCTCAGGGGAGACCCTGGATCTTTCGGGAAATCCAGCATTACCTGGAAACAGGCGAGTTACTGCCACCTATGCCTATTGCTGAGGTGCAGTGCTTAATGCAAGCGCATGTTAAGGAGCTGCACGACTTTTACGGTCAAGGCAAAGGAATCCGCATCGCACGCAAGCATGTCTCTTGGTACTTAAGAGAACATGCACCTGATGACCAGTTTCGGCGCACATTCAACACCATAGAGGATGCCAGTGAACAACTGGAGGTGTTGGAGGCATATTTCGAAAAATTTTGCGTAAATCAAAGAAAAGAGCTGACAGAACTATGTTCGAACAACGCGGAAATTCTGACGTACTAACCGTTGCTACTGTAAATTCACAAGATCAAATAACTCAAAAGCCACTACGTGATTCAGTTAAACAAGCACTGAAAAACTACTTTGCCCAACTTAATAACCAGGATGTCAATGACTTATATGAATTAGTACTGGCTGAGGTGGAAAAACCATTATTAGATATGGTAATGCAATATACCCGTGGAAATCAGACCCGTGCTGCATTAATGCTAAGTATCAATCGTGGAACTCTACGTAAGAAATTGAAAAAATATGGTATGAATTGATATACTCATACATGCAAAAAAGGCGCTTACCTTACTGGTAAACGCCTTTTTATTTAACAGGTAAAAAATCAAAATAAATTTGCCATTAACTTTCAACAACCTTTTATAAAGTTATTGCCAAGCTTTAAATCGGCCAAATTTCAGCTAGATTTTTATATCATGCTAGCGTGGCTTATCCTAAGCCTCCATCACTAAGCGCAGTTTTTTCATGGCATTTTTTTCTAATTGTCGAACACGTTCAGCAGATACACTATATTTATCGGCTAAATCCTGTAAAGTGGTTTTATTCTCATCATCAAGCCAGCGCGCACGAATGATATCCTGACTACGCTCATCCAAGGTGGACAGTGCTTGCGTCAATTTATCAGTAGCATGGTTTTCCCAATTATCTTCCTCAATGCTATCGGCAAAATCAGAAGATTTATCCTGTAGATATAAAACCGGTGCAATAGTCGTATTTTCACCACTATCATCATCGTCATTCATGTCGAATGCCATATCTTGTGCTGCCATTCGCGATTCCATCTCACGAACATCCTTGCTGGTTACACCTAGCTCCTTGGCAACCATATCAACTTCATTTTGATTAAACCAACCGATACGTTTCTTATTCTTACGCAAATTGAAAAAAAGTTTACGTTGAGCTTTGGTGGTTGCAACTTTAACTATCCGCCAATTACGCAATACATATTCATGAATTTCAGCTTTGATCCAATGGACGGCAAATGAAACTAAACGTACGCCAACTTCAGGATTAAAACGGCGAACAGCCTTCATTAGGCCAATATTACCTTCTTGGATGAGATCCGCTTGTGGCAATCCATAACCTGAATAATTACGCGCGATATGAATAACAAAACGTAAATGAGAAAGTATAAGCTGTTTAGCCGCATTTAAATCACCATGATAATGCAGCCGCTTTGCATATTCTTGTTCTTCCTCTGCTGTTAGCATCGGATAAGCATTAGCTGATCGCACATAAGCTTCAATGCTACCTTGTGGAATTAATGCTAATGATTGCATATCTTTGGTCATTGATATCCTCTTTGAATTCAATAAACTAAGAGTTAGTTCTAAATAAAAATTTTATATTTGAGCAGAATTCCATTGCTCAGCGATTAATCTGATATCGAGTAGTTTACCACTGCTTGGTATCGAAGAAAATTGCCTTGACTTAAATTACATTGAACTTTTAACTTCGACATAATGACAGCATAAAAGTTCAATATTGATTATCCAATCACTTTTTCTGCTGAAAATGATCACTCTGGCGTGAAACGGCTTAAGTGTTGAGCAGTAGCAAGCCAAGCTGCTAACCAGCCAATCATCGCGGCAACCAGGATAATTAATAGCACTTCATCCCATAAAAGCCCTTGTATATGAAATGTTGTACCAAACACACCCGCTACTTGTGTAACGATATCGGTTAGTTGCCATACCAATAATGCAGAAAGTATTAATGAGAGTAAAGCACCCAAAAATCCCAGTATAATACCACCATTTAAAAAAGGACGCATAATGAAACCATCTGTCGCTCCAATCAACTTCATGACATTAATTGTATCCCTACGGGCAAAAATATTTAATCTTATGCTATTGCCTATCACTAAAAACACCGCCATAATCATTAAAATACTAATCACCAATGCAATCTGTCCTATCAGCCCCGTTAATGCGGCTAAACGGGTAAACCAACTATCGTCCATGCGAACATCTTCAATTCCAGCTAACTGACCTACTTTATTACGCAGGTTTATCAATGATTGTGAATTTTGAAAATCAATTTTAGGCGTGATAATTGCTACTGCGGGTAAAGGATTTTCTTCCAATAGGTCTAATGCTGTGCTAAATCCTGACCAGTTGCGAAACTCAATCATGGCTTCTTCCCGTGACAAATAATTCACACTTTTAACACCGTCTAATTGCCTAAGCCCAGCGACTGTCTGTTCAGCACCTTTTTCATCCAAAGATTTATCCAAATAAACGGTTAATTGGGGTGTGGGGTACCATTGTTGCGCTGCTTGTGAAACATTTTTCCAAACAATATAACAAAGACTGGGCAACGTTATTGAGATCGCAATAACAGCCACCGTTAAAAACGTAGCCAAAGGCTGACGTAACATATCTGCTAATGTATTTAGCCAAGCATAGCGCCATTGCTCTCGCCACCCTCCTTTTAATGCCTTGGCTTTGGCTGTTTTATGGATAGGTTTTTTAGCCATTCTGACCTCCTATCATTCTTCCTTCGTTTAATGTCAAAATAGCATAATGACGACGCGCAATAAGCTCAAGATCATGAGTGGCAACTAAAACTGTTACACCAACGCGATTGAATTCTTCAAACAATCGCATGATACCTTCAGATAATTCATCATCCAAATTACCCGTTGGTTCATCTGCTAACAATACACTAGGCTTATTAACGATTGCACGAGCTATACCTATCCGTTGCTGTTCCCCACCTGATAATTGAATTGGATAACTTTTCGCTCTATTAAGTAATCCCACTTTATCTAGTGCAGCGGAAACCCGACGACGAATATCCTCAGAGCTGGCACCGGCAATAATTAGCGGCATAGAAACATTGTCGTAAACGTTTCTATCAAATAACAAATGGTGATCTTGAAAAATCATGCCTATCTGTCGACGTAAAAAAGGAACTTCCCTTTTTTTTAACCGACTAATGTGGTGACCACCAAACCAAATATGGCCAGTACTGGGGCGTTCAATACCACAAATTAACTTTAATAAGGTACTTTTCCCCGCCCCCGAATGACCGGTAAGAAATGCCATTTCTCCAGGATGAAGATGAAAATCAACACCCTGGAGTGCTTGCTTACCACCACGATAAGCTTTACTAACATGTTCAAAGCGAATCATTGATATTAATCCTCTCGGACAAAAAGCGCCTCGATGAAATCATGAGCTACAAATGGCCGGAGATCATCAATCCCTTCACCAATCCCGATATAACGTATTGGGATCTTAAACTGATCAGCAATAGCAAAAATTACGCCACCTTTAGCTGTACCATCAAGTTTAGTTAAAATAATACCGGTTAAACCAACTGCCTCATGAAAAATTTTAGCCTGATTAATTGCATTTTGACCAGTACTCGCATCTAACGTTAGCATCACTTCATGAGGTGCGTGTTGATCAAGTTTTTGCATAACTCTGACAATTTTTTTCAGCTCTTCCATCAAATGCGTTTTGTTTTGCAATCGTCCGGCAGTATCTGCAATCAATATCTCAATCCCTTTCGCTTTCGCCGATTGAATGGCATCAAAAATAACTGATGCAGGATCGGCGCCAGTCTGCTGAGCAACAACTGGGATATTGTTACGCTCTCCCCAAACTTGCAATTGTTCAACCGCCGCTGCCCTAAATGTATCTCCAGCCGCTAACATTACCGATTTACCTTCTGCCTGATATTGACGGGCTAACTTACCGATTGTAGTGGTTTTACCCACCCCATTAACCCCAACCATCAATATTACATAAGGTAGTTTATTTTCTATAACCAAGGGCTTCTCAACACCAGATAAGATATTGGCCATTTCTTCGCGCAATTTGCTGTAAAGCATCGCAGCATCATTCAACTCTGTACGATTAGCATGATTAGTTAAACTATCTATAATCTTGCGTGTTGTTTCTAGACCCACATCAGCGATTAAAAGTTGTTCTTCCAATTCATCGAATAAATCATCATCAATTTTTTTACCGCGAAAAAAACTAACAAAACCGATGCCCATATTCTGCCGCGTTTTTAATAAACCCCGCCTTAACCGTGAAAAAAAATTCTCTTTTGCCGGTTTTTTTTGCTGTTGTATCGGCGGTGTTTTTTTCTGTTCATCTATTTCTTGCACAGTGACTGTCTGTTCACTAAGTGTAACAATTTCTGCGGCTTTTACGTCGACTGTTTGATATTGACTATTTTCTTTTTCCGCTGATTGAGACGGCACCTTTTCTGCTTTTTCCGATTGCTGTGATGTCTCTATGACATCCGTCAACCCTTCCGCATTGTCTTGTACTCTTGATTCAGGTTGTTGCTCTGTCTCTTTTTGTTGCACTTCATTTTCAGATCCTAACCCTAGCCAGGAAAAAAAACTTTTTTTTCTCTTTTTAGCCATCTGCCATTACACTCCTAGCGGTAAAAATGTGGTGTTACTAATGTAAATAATAAAATATGTTGGCAGTGTATCATTTGATTTGATTGCAACACATATCTGACACCTATTTCATGTTAAATTAGCGATAATTTTCATGTTGTACATACTGTCGATAAACATTGGTATTATTATCACCTATATTAACAAACTGTAATGACTAAACTATGTAAATTATGGCAAGAAAAATACAATCTGCATCACGTGGCCAAATTCGTATCATTGGCGGGAAATGGCGGGGACGAAAACTACCTGTTTTTGATAGTGAGGGCTTACGCCCCACAACAGATAGAATCAGAGAAACTTTATTTAATTGGTTAATACCTGTTATTCAAGAGGCTCGCTGCCTTGATTGTTTTGCAGGTAGTGGCGCTTTAGCTATTGAAGCACTTTCTCGCAATGCCGCTTCCGCTACCTTAATTGAATTAGAGCGCCCGGTCGCAACACAACTTGCGACCAATCTAGCTAAATTAGAGGCAAAAAATGCACAAGTGATTAATAGCGATGCATTGAACTATCTGGCACAGGCAGGCACAGCCTATGATGTCATTTTTCTTGATCCGCCTTTTCGTAAAGAACTATTGCAAAAAACAGCCTTGCTATTAGAACAAAATGGTTGGTTAACCGAAAACTGTTGGATTTATGTTGAGGCAGAAACAGAGGCTAATTTAGCCATGTTACCTAAAAATTGGCAGCTTCATCGTAAAAAAGTTGCAGGACAAGTCGCTTACTGTCTTTATATTCGCTATCAATGATTAATTGGAAAATATCATGTTAATAAATGCTGGAAAATTATTAATGGTTTTTGTTTGGGGATTCATGATTTTTAATTTAATCCATCCGTTCCCTAAACCATTAAAATATTTTATCGATGTGGCAATGATATTTATGATTTTTATGCATGCTATGCAAGCCATTTTTTTGCAAGCCGCTTTTGCAAAAACAGAAAAACATCCTCGTTGGCTGCAAATAAAAATTTTTATATTCGGCGTTTTTGAACTCTTAGCCTGGCAGAAAAGACAAAAAACGGATAAATTGCAACAATAAACCAGAAGTGATTACAAGAGCCGTGCATTATCAGCTGATAAAATTAGTTATTTTGCATTGGCTTTAACTTCAAAGCGAACAAATTCTGTTCCCTGCATATAAAGTGTACCTCTATCTCCCTTTTTGATCGCATTGTATTCCCTTTGCTCTTTAACAAAAATCTTTATCACATCACTAGTTGATAGTCGCTGAAAATAAATTTCATAACGGAAAGTTTCAGGGGTAACAACCTCTCGTTGACGAGAACGCATATTAGGATAGGGATAATCTTTCTTATCAATGACCTCAACTGGATAACTGAAAATCGGCGAATTGTCATTAATTACATTTTGTCGACGTTGATCAAAAAAACGTTTCGTCGCTAGCATAATAATGATAATAATGGTAATAATGGTAATAATGGTAATAATGGTAATAATGGTAATAATGGTAATAATGGTAATAATGGTAATAACGAATATAACTGATTTATTCACAATATTTTCAAAGCTTTTATCATTGATGTAATTATTATTGTCTATCCTCTAATAGGATCAATAATTTCTAATTAATCTTTTTAGCTAGTGGGGAAACAATGATTAGTTGGCCATTTCTTGCTGTGTTATTTTCTGGTTGGCTCTATATTGATGCTGCCTATCGCGGTCCACAATGGCAATGCTGGTTGTTTCGGCCAGTTACGTTATTACTGCTAGTATTTTGGGCCTGGAGTGCCGATATTACTGATGCTTCCGGCTACCTGATCATGGCGGGGCTATTCGTGATGCTGATGGCTGATGGCTGGCAAATGCTTTCTAGTGAACGTTTATTACCCGCTATTTTCTTGTTATCTCTCAGCTTTCTGCTTTATACCATTAGTTTTGCCCTGCAAATGAACTTCTCTTTCTACTTGCCACTACTGGCTATCTTGCTGATCCTTAGTGTCATTGTATTAATTATAATTTGGACACCGGTTGGGTCATTACGTGCACCTGTTTTTTTTCTACTAGCAATGTCATTTATTATGGCATGGATAGCAGGTGAACAATATTTTGGTCTAGCAAGAGAACATAATTTCTCCATTATGATAGGTGCATTTTTACTTTTTCTTGCCAACAGTATCTGGCTGATCGCCAATTTTCGTTATCCCTTTAAAGCATCTAAAGCGACAATTACCGCTTGCTATTTTATTGGTCAGTTTTTAATTGTACGCTCGCTTTACTTATAAGTTTGATTGACAACAATTTTTCCGTTAAATAGCATTTTTTATCAAAAATCCCCTCTTTTTATGTTTGACTTTAGAGTTAACTCTAAAGTGTAAAGTAGATCACAGAAACGAAATTTTAGATTGAGTGCATTAAAAGGGGATACTATGTGTGCACATACCCATAAACAACATAAACATACTGCACAATGTTGCACAATTAGTGGTCGCTGTAGCGATAAAAAGAAAGTTAGTGGTCACAAACATAACAAAAAAACTGTAGCGCTATCGGCAAAAAATACAGATGATGAAGAGCATCATCCCGCCAAGAGTAGCGCTAATCTTATTGATCCATCTGTATGCAATAATAGCAAAAAACATAACTGCGTAAGTGAACATTCACTTATATCTGAAGAGAATAATACCTTTAGTTCAAGAGGAAAGCAGCGTTTTCATTGGATTGTAGGGGGTATGGACTGTGCAAGCTGCGCGCGTAAAATTGAAATAGCCGTTGGTAAGGTCAAGCATGTCAAACACGTAAAAGTGCTATTTACAACCGAAAAATTAATTGTCGATGCGGATGAAGATGTTCGTGATGATGTTATCAAAGCGGTGCAACAGACTGGCTTCAAATTATATAGCCTGAACACCGCCGAATCAGTAGTAAAAAATAGACAAAATAATCCATTTAGTGAATCTAAGCCTATCATTATTTTACTATTTTTAATGCTCATCAGTTGGGGAATTTCTTTCATTGATGCAAAAATAGGACAAATTGCTTTTATTCTCACCACACTATACGGACTCTATCCGATTACAGTTAGAGCAATACAGTTGATACGCTCAGGTACTTTTTTTGCGATAGAAACACTAATGAGTGTTGCAGCAATAGGCGCATTATTCATTAATGCCAGCGAAGAAGCCGCGATGGTGCTGTTGTTATTTATGTTAGGGGAAAGATTAGAATCATATGCCGCTGGACGCGCGCGCCGAGGCATCAGTAGTTTAATGGCCTTGATCCCTGAACAAGCGGCGCTAATTAAAAATGGTGTCAAGACCATTGTTCCTGTCTCAACACTACAACCAGGCAATATCATTGAAATCACTCCCGGTGGCCGTTTACCAACTGATGCCGAATTACTGAATGAATTTGCCAGTTTTGATGAAAGCGCACTAACGGGTGAATCGATGCCTGTTGAACGAAAAAAAGGCGAAAAAGTACTTGCAGGCGCACTTTCTATCGATCGCGCTATACAAATGAAAGTCGTGTCCGAACAGGGTCAAAATGCCATCGATCGGATTATGATATTAATCGAGGAGGCTGAAGAGCGCCGCGCACCGATTGAACGATTTATTGATCGTTTTAGCCAAATTTACACGCCCATTATTATGTTAATCGCTATATTGGTTATTATTATTCCACCGCTATTTTTTGCTCAACTTTGGGATATATGGCTCTATCGTGGTCTAACTTTGCTGTTAATTGGCTGCCCTTGCGCCTTGGTGATCTCTACGCCAGCGGCAATTACTTCTGCCCTAGCCGCAGCGACCCGTCGAGGAGCACTGATTAAAGGGGGCGCAGCTTTAGAGCAATTAAGTTCAGTCACCCAAGTAGCCTTAGATAAGACAGGTACACTTACCGAAGGAAAACCGCAAGTTACTGACATCATAACGGCTGAAACCGTGGCCCAGGAAACACTCTTGCAATTTAGCGCTTCAGTCGAAAACGGTTCACATCATCCTTTAGCAAAAGCGATTTTGGCCAAAGCTCAAGCACTAGAAATTAATATTGAACCCGCCCAAAATCATAAAGCATTGGCCGGTATTGGGGTGGAGGGTTATTTGGCAGGTAAACATATTCTAGTAGCAGCACCGAATAAAATCTCTGACGACATATTAACTCTAAAATGGCAACAAACGGTAAAAAAACTTGAAAAGCAAGGTAAAACCGTGGTGGTGATCTTAGTTGATAATAAGCTACTTGGCATTATTGCGATGCAAGATACACTACGCTCAGATGCGTTTGATGCTGTTAATAAGCTGGGAAAACTTGGTATTAAAACCGTCATGCTAACGGGGGATAACCCACTGGCAGCTAAATCAATTGCCAAAAAAATTGGTTTAGATTATCGGGCAGGACTGTTACCTGAAGATAAAGTCAATGCAATTATAACCCTCAGTAAAACCGATCATACACTGATGGTTGGTGATGGTATTAATGATGCTCCGGCAATGAAAGCGGCTAACGTCGGTATAGCCATGGGTAATGGAACGGATGTCGCGCTTGAAACCGCTGATGCAGCATTAACTCATAATCGGCTAACTGGATTAGCTGAGATCATTATGTTGTCACGAGCAACCAGAGCCAATATTCGTCAAAACATTACTATTGCCTTAGGACTAAAAGCCATCTTCCTAGTGACTAGTTTATTAGGCATAACCGGCTTATGGATAGCTGTTTTAGCGGATTCGGGTGCCACTGCATTAGTGACCGCAAATGCACTCCGCTTATTGAAGGCGCATCAGACAGAATAAACATTTTATTAAATATTATTTATATATTGAAGAAAAGAGAGGCATGGTTCAATAGCCTCTCTTTTTCAATATATTATTTTCTTTAACACCGTTTCATTTTAAGTATTAATTCACTTTTTGCGGATCAAATAACGGTAAGGAGGTTGCTGGGTCTCTTCAGCTAAAAGTTGATGTTGCATAAAACGACAAAAGGCTGGAATATCACGGATTGTAGCCGGATCATCAGCAATAATTAATAATGTATCACCTTCAGCCATCTGACGAACCATTTTTCTTATCATCATAATTGGTTCAGGACAACGTAATCCTTGTGTATCAAGAGTTCGATTTGGGTTAGTAAAAATATCTGGCATAGGTATTTCGTTTTAAAGCCTATTCAATAGCTTGGAATTATATTACAAATCAAATAAATTCTCCTGCCATTTATTAAATAAAATAGATAAGAAAACTTTATTATTCATTTTGCTTTTATCTTATCCCAGGAGTATGATGCGCTGCGTAAATGACATTATCATGGGTTCCCTCACCCCATTTAATCAAAAAGGTATAATATGTTCGAATTAACACCACAACAGCGAATTAAGGCACTCATCTGGCTTTCCTTTTTTCATATTTTGATAATTACCTCTAGCAATTATCTGGTACAACTGCCGATTACCATTTTCGGCCTTCATACCACATGGGGAGCGTTCACTTTTCCTTTCATTTTCTTAACAACTGATCTAACTGTACGTATTTATGGTGCTGCTCTCGCTCGACGGATTATTGCTGCGGCTATGCTGCCGGCGCTTTCTATCTCCTACATTCTATCGGCACTTTTTTACCAAGGACAATGGCAAGGATTTATTACCCTAAATGAATTTAATTTATTTGTTGCCCGTATTGCGCTAGCAAGCTTCATGGCTTACGTTTTGGGCCAAATTATGGATATTTTCGTGTTTAATAAATTACGTAATTATCGTCGTTGGTGGATTGCGCCGACGGCTGCAATGTTTTTCGGTAATCTACTGGATACGATTGCTTTCTTTTTCATTGCATTTTATCGCAGCACTGACCCTTTT
>UXGC01002661.1:0-10599 GCA_900480045.1 Eurytoma adleriae
ATCAAGCCAAATCAAGGTTTTATCAACGTCAACGTTGATTTTCAACGTTTATTTCAACATTTCTATTTTCAGCCGGGCGATTATACTTACTTTTTTTATAAAATTACACTTAGCAACACACCCTTTGGGTCGTATATTTCTTTCAAATTTGAATGAAAAATTCTGAACACGTGTCCCGGGATATTGTCATAACAAAAATAGGAGGTGCATGATAGGAAATCTAAAAAGCTGTACATTAAAACAAATTGTTAGCTTATCATGACTTCAAACATACACTGATAGAAAAATCCAGGAGAGTTTCCTTTTTGAGGAAATTCTCCTAAAAACATACAGAAAATTCTACTTTTTCATATATCAGGAAAACCTCCTAAACGAAAAAAAAGAAACCATAGAACCTTTTTCTGGATTAACACAGTCTTCTCTCTTTAAGTAAACAATTCATTAATAATTCCGATGAAAATTATAACTATTAGTTGAATTTACCCTCTAAATATGAAAATGTGAAATTCACTTAAAATTAGAAAATGTGAATAGTGACATATCGTATGTGAATAGTCGTCCACTTATTCAATATGTGGACGACTTTTCACTACAATATGTCACTATTCACATTTTCTAAGTGAATTTCACATTTTCATATTTAGAGAGATAGTACACCTGTTAGGCGTAACAAATAACGAGTACATGCTAAATGCAATTAATTAGAAGTATTAGCTTCTCTTGCAACTTTGTCCGAAATGTAATGCGAAAGGGTATAGCTAAATTGCAATATTTTATCATAATTTCACCATAAATGTGACGGAACTATTTGGTCACTGATGCACGCACGCAGTGCTGTAATTTATTTTTGCAGCTTTTATGACGATAGATAAAATTAAATTAAATTGTCGGACATATGATTTCGATACCTTAGAATTGTACAATCAACTCTTAGTCTTTAAATGCAACAGTAATGAAAATTAATTCAAAAGCAAGTACGAAAATAAGACTGTCTGACTTTTAAATCTATCGAACTCTCAGAGTAATTTGATTCTGCTTAAGAAAACTTGTAATTTTAAGTCATTCATTTTAATCATTACCTAAATCGACAATTAAAATGCTTAATTCATCGACAATTTCACTTAACTAAAATTGGATTGCAATCACTTTCGATTATATTAAAACACTAATGACAAACGTTTTAAGTACATTAGTGAGATAAGCAATTGAGTACAAAATGAATAATAAATTAGCCAGTCGAGAAGCCTCCATCAAAACACCGTCGACAAAAATGCCCAAGCAATCACCCAAAAGTAACCAGACGAAAAAAACTCCACCAGCCGCAAATTAAGCGTCGATCACCACTCCTCACGTGCGTGACGCATATACACGAAATCGATTAAATCGGAGCCGCGCGCCAAGTGGGGGATTGATGCAAGGCTGCAAAAAAAACGCAGGAGCGGGTAAATAAATTGCCGCGACGACTCGTTCCTTACAAAACCGGAAAAGAAAATGCGGAGGCCCGATGAGAGCGGGCGAAGTTGCCCAATGCGGGCGAGGCGCATCGCGAGGAGGGGGGGTCTATCCGCGAGGTGCAGGCGGCATTCTTCCGAAGATTGTACATTATTTGCCTTTTAATTGCGAGCGCTATTATACCGACGCCGCCGTTGGGAAATTTATAATGCCGCGGCGCCGTTGCGCAAACTACTCAAGTGACATAATGGAAGACGACTATAACTCGCTCGCCTACTGCCACTTTTCGCGTTGTTGCTTTCAGTTGATATTTCGGGTACTGGCTTTTAAGGATGTATCTGTTAAATGCTTTTAAATGTTAATGTATTAGTTGTACATACAATATTAAGATGGTTTTCTATACTCAAAAATCTAATTTTTTTATTTTTGGACCTAGACTTAAAATTTTTTACTTGTATGTTCTGTATAAATATATATCCCTTTAAAAGTGCTGCTATGGATCTGACGATTAATTTCTAGTTATTAATTTCTAGTTATAAGGCTATTAATAATTAGTTGTAAGATTTATTTCTTGTTTTAGTATTTTAGTATTTTTATTGTATAAATGGTTTCGGCCCGTTAAAGTTAATAAAATAAAATAAATAAAATAAAATCTATACATTTACTTATATTTTATATACAAAACAATCATTGATCATTCTCTTGGCGCTTCTTCTTCAATAAGATTTAAAATGATGCAAAAAATTTGATAACTAATTATTAAGTTCTAAACTATATCATAAAGCGAGAAAAATCAATTTTTGGGTTTAGTAGAAACTTAATTTTATTTCTATGTAAAAGGTTAATTTTGTTTCAATGGAGTTTTTTTGACATATGTTTTGATTAGCGAATCAATTTATAGATTTTTTTATAGATATATATTTACGTCGGTTTATTTGTTGTTGAGAAAAGTAACGATTTCTATGGTAAAAATTAAGTTTCAAGTAATTAAACATTTCAAGTTTTTGATATATTGCACATTTTTAATCGGAATAAAAAATTTTTTATTAATTAAATTAACATAAATTGCTGATCACTTATCAATGGCTTGATAGTATTCGTTATTGTTCTCAAGCGTGTCGAGTTTCACCAAACACCAAACGCCTATATAATACACACTAAATTATCACTACATTCGAGTAAAACATTCTCAAATAAATTAAATAAAGAATCATTTAAATAAAATTAAAAATGATCACTTACGTTTTCGTATAAATACCTTAATCAACTCGATCCGCAATTTATTTATTTATATTCTTTTTGTTAATGGTTTTATAGTAACAAATCTACTGTTTAAACGATTTTTTGTATATTACATTTGATCGCGATTAAAGGTCAAGGAATTAAAATTACAAATTCGGAGAAATACGTAGCTGAAAAAACTTTTAATCAATTCGTCCGGCCTTTGTAGAACAGGATTATCGTGGTTTTATCGACAAAACTTGGTGGCACATTGCCAGGTGTAGACCGCAACTTAATGGAAGACAGGTGCATTGTCACGTATTCATCACGCGATCGGCCTTGTCTATGTCATCGGCTGATTGATATTATTTTACAAAATTTTCCTTACCGTAAATGATCAATTGTCTTTGATAAAATAATTTCAAAATTCCAATCAGAAAATCAATACTCTATCCGCGGCTGAAAATAGAAATGTTGAAATAAACGTTGAAAATAAACGTTGAACGATGAAAATCAACGTTAACGTTGATAAAACCTTGATTTGGCTTGATTTTCAATGTTTATTTAAATGTTTCATTGATTTTCAATGTTTGTTTCAACATTTCGTTGTAAACGTTGATTTTCAACGTTCATTTTCAATTATGATTTAAACATTTCGTTGTAAACGTTGATTTTATACGTTGATTTAACATGTTGATTTTCAACGCTGATGTTTAAGAAATGTTAAAATCAACATTGAAAATCAACGTGTAAAATCAACGTTTACAACGAAATGTTGAAACAAACATTGAAATAAACATTGAAAATCAAGCCAAATCAATATTTTATCAACGTCAACGTTGATTTTACACATTGATGATTAAGAAATGTTGAAATCAATATTGAAAATGAACGTATAAAATCAACGTCAACGTTGATTTTACACATTGATGATTAAGAAATGTTGAAATCAATATTGAAAATGAACGTGTAAAATCAACGTTTACAACGAAATGTTGAAACAAACATTGAAAAACAACGAAACATTGAAAATCAAGCTAAATCAATATTTTGTCAACATCAACGTTGATTTTCAACGTTCAACGTTGATTCAACGTTTATTTCAACATTACTATTTTCATCCGGGTAAATAGTATCACCGACATATCAGAGGATATACCGTATTAATTCGTACATTAATTAATCTTCAGGTATTAATTGATAATGGTTTTACACCCGAGTGGATTCAACTCTCTAAGGAAATAAGGGAGGATACGGAAAATCTGAAAAGTCAATTGATCAACGTCAGGAATAGATTAGGAAATTTGCCGCTTACTCCACAAGAAGAGTACACATGGGAGACCTTATTAAGCAATTCAGCGGATAAGATAAAGCAGCTCAACAAAAAAATTGATAGATATAACTTGTTGGTGCCGATTTTACAGAAACAGATGTTGCAAGTAAACTTGAAAACGATAGCTGACGAAATACTTGCGGTACCGCCAGATGAAACTGTCAAAACAAAAGCGGACACTGGCCGGAATTTATCGAACACGAGTAATTCTGGTAACGATTTTGTACATATGATTATAGCGTCTATTTTTGGTAAACAGTGAGAATAAATAAAAAGCAAATACTGTAGATATTATGTCAAAACTAAAAAATGTTTATTGTCTTCATTTAGACATACAATAAAAAAATAAATAAAAATATCAAAATATCTTTAATATTAACATTTTTACGAGGTACTTATTTGTAAAAAAATATATACAATCTATGTACTTGCAAAGTGCGAATCAAGATCAACATGATGGTTAATATTTCCACTCGAGGGAACCGTCATCCCTCAATCGAATCCTTCCAGTCGCTAAATATTTTAACGCTCTTGGAAATGTTCGATGTTCGGCGGTTTTTACTCGCTCTTGTAATGTTTCTTCTGTGTCATTTGGCAAAACAGGGACTGATTCTTGATCGATAATAGCTCCCGAATCAATGGCGGGCTAAAAATATACGAAAAAAATTTATGTTACGTTTATATCATCTTTTAAGTCGGAAAATTATACTAAAAAGTAGACGTCAAGAAATGTCATATTTTACTAAGCTTTTTACTGGATGGATTTGATGCAAAAATTTACTTTACCTCTACGAAATGCACAGTGCAACCGGAGATCCTTGCTCCAAATTTTAGAACGTCTTTGTGTGCGTTTGCTCCTTTGAACGAAGGCAGTAAGGACGGGTGAATATTTATTAAGGCACCTTTCCACTTGTTAACGAATTCAGCAGAAAGTATCCTCATAAACCCTGCCAAACATATTATTTCAACACCTGCCTTTACGAGTTCTTTATCCATTTCTCTGTCAAATTCTTCTCTAGTTGGGAACTCTGAGTGCTTTATAACCTGCCATAATTAAATTACACGTTAACAACGACTGAACTATTTCCAAGTTTTGAGTTTACAGAAAATTGCCTCATACCTGTGTCGCAATTCCAGCTCTTTCTGCTCGTTTTAATCCCTCAACACCGCTTTTATTGGAAATTACTAAGACAATTTCTGCACCGATGTGTTGAGTTGGGTCTTGCGTGGCATTAATAAGTGCCTGTAAATTCGTACCACTACCAGATATTAAAACTCCAACTTTTTTTAAAGGTTTTGATAATGTCTCCACTAACGGTTTGACATATTTTCTCATGTCACTCTCGATAGCCTTTTCAAAATTTCTAACGTCGACTCTTTGTTGGTCTCCTAAAATTTAAAATAAAATTATTGCAACTTTTACACTTAAAAAAAAAACAATATTTGCGGCTCCTTGATTTTGCACTAACTTTGTAAAATGATTCTTTGATAGTATGAAATAATTTGTGCCCAATTTGATAGCAATTTTGAATGAATTTTCAATTGTAAATTATATCTGAGCCAAAAAAATTTTTTAATCTATAAGTCTTAAATTGTAGCCTTTATATTCTGCTAATTATTTTAATTTTTTTTATTTTTTTAAAAAGTCTTATTTTCGTTATTAGGCTACATTTAACGACATCCCGACACACGGGTCCACTATTTTTTACTAAAGAATCATTTTACAAAGTATGAGCAAAATCCAGGATCCACAACCATGGCACCTCCTTGTCAGAAAAACTAAACTGACCTTGTACTTTGTTAACCGTTCCAATAATAACTGGATTTTCTGACTTTAAGAAATCTAATACTTTCTCCTTGTGTTCAGGAGAGCAAATTAGTATTCCACCAATACCACAATTAAATGTTCGTAACATTTCAAATTTTCCTATTCCACCATTTGTAGCTAACCAACTGAAAACAGGAAGAATATTCCACTTCGTTGCATCCAAAGTTACGCCAACTCCATCAGGAAGAACTCGAGGAATATTTTCAGTCAATCCACCTCCAGTTATATGTGCAAATCCTTTGACCAAATTCGACCTTAAAGCACCAATAACGGATTTTGTATAGATTTTTGTGGGTTTCAATAATTCGTCACCTGAAATTCACGAATTTTAGAGAATTAAATACATAAAACATTATTACTAATTTGTTAGTTTTTATATTTTTGATTATGAATACCGATTGTTTTTCCTTCTGCAGAAAATGGAGCAATGTCAGAGTACTTTTTATTGGCTATTTTCAAAACTTTTCTAACTAAACTAAAGCCATTGCTGTGGACACCACTGGAAGGTAGACCAATAACAACATCATTCGGCTTTATGTCATTCGTCCTTGGTAATAATTCGGTTCTTTCTACAGCTCCTACTGCAAAACCAGCCAAATCATATTCCCCATCTGCATACATATCAGGCATTTCAGCAGTTTCACCTCCAACCTATTAAAAAAGAAAAAATTTACTTATTTTGCACAATTCTCATGAATTTATTTTATAGACTGAATTTTTTTTACCAAAGAGCAGCCTGCTTGTCTGCACCCTTCTGCTACACCTTGAACAACTTTAGCTGCTGTGCCAACATCTAAGTGGCCACACGCAAAGTAGTCAAGGAAAAATAAAGGTTCAGCACCATGTGCAAGGACATCATTGACACACATCGCCACTAAATCTATACCAACTGTATCATGTTTGTTACATTCGATAGCGATCTAAAACACATTTGAGAAAATTATTGTTAGTTATGTTAAATTTAACCATGATAATATTTGAAAATAAAAAGTGATTACTTTCAATTTTGTGCCAACTCCATCAGTGCCAGAAACCAACAGAGGATCTTTATAGCCAGCAGCTTTTGTATCGAATAATCCTCCAAAGCCTCCGATACTACCCAGTGTTCCACTACGTTTGGTGGAAGAAACAGCTGGTTTAATGACAGAAACTAATGAGTCACCAGCTTCAATATCTACACCACTACTTTTGTAAGTTGTTTGACCATGTTGCAAAATAGATCTAAAATTAAAATAATTGTTTAATAAGTTTACGATCAATTCATTTGTAATTGCATTGATAATATTAGTTTACTTACTTTGCAATTCCTTTATGTGCAATATCTGTTCTAAATTGTTTGCCGTCAAATTGAATAAGTCGTGCTGCAGCTGTAGCTTTTGCCGCAGCTATTGCTAAAGAGGGAGCCAAGGCAACTGCAATCAAAACTCTACCACCTGCAAATTTAAAAATATTAATTTTTTTGCAGGAGTAAATGAGAATTTATCTAGTTTAGCTAGAAATAAATCACTCTAAATAACAGAAAATCTTAGTAGAATATTATACCATTTGTTAGCAGTTCTCCAGCTGCAGATAAACTAGTTCCACTATGAAAAACATAGTGGTCATATTTACATTTTACTTCTTCCACTCCCTTGATAACTTGACCTTTGGAAGAGGATTCCGGATAACCACGAGATGCTAAAATAACACCAGTGGCAAAAATATTCTGCTTCCATGAAACCAGCTGCGGTGACAGATTTCCCTCACAGCATGCTTTCATAATAAGAAACAAATCGGAATTTAATAGTGGTAAAATCACTTGAGTTTCTGGATCACCAAATCTGCAGTTGAACTCTAAAACTTTGGGTCCGCTTGGAGTAATCATTAAACCTGCATATAAAACTCCAACAAAAGGTATATTTTCTTTTCTTAATCCATCAACAGCTTTTTGAAGAACTTCAACTTTCATTGCTTCACATTCTTCACTAGTCAAAAGTGGGCAAGGACAGTATGCACCCATGCCTCCTGTATTGAGTCCCTCGTCACCATCAAAAATCCTTTTATGATCCTGCGCTGGAGCCATACTTACAACAGTCTTCCCTATAGCAATAAAAAAAAACAATTTTATTAAAGTATAAAAAAGATTGTTTTATTTTGAAATGATTGTTTTAAAAAGTCAAAGCTTTTGAAAAAAATGACTCTATTCTTCTATAATTAAATAAATTAAAAAAAAATTAAATCAAATTAAATTTTTTAATTAATATGAATTTTTAACTTTTAATCTGTATTACATTACCATCTGTAAATGCTAGCATGGAAACTTCCTCTCCTTCTAGAAGCTCTTCAACAATAACAGTATCACCAGCACATCCAAATTTCTTATCGCTTAACATTTCATCAATAGCTTGACAAGCTTCTTCGTTATTTTTAGCGACAACAACACCTTTACCAGCAGCCAAACCAGCAGCTTTGATTACTAAAGCCTTAAATGGAGCCCTAAATAATAATTGTATTATTAGTAAAATTATATTAAATATATTTTTTATGTTACAATAATATATCTTACTCTTTAACAAATTTTTTAGCTTCTTCGCTATTATTAAATCCCTTCCATCTTGCAGTGGGAATGTTGTGTCTATCCATAAATGCTTTGGACCAATCTTTATCAGCCTCAATTTGAGCAGCATCTTTTTGAGGTCCAAAACAGGGAATGCCAACCTTTTTAAGTTCATCAGCTATACCTCTTGCTAAATAATCTTCAGGTCCAACTACTACCAAGCTTATATTATTTTTTTTGCACCATTCTCCAATTTCCTAAAATCAATAGTTTTATTTAATAAAATAACATAAATAAATAAAATGATGAAGTTTTAAATGAGGTACAAATATAGCATTCTATCACAAGCCTTTAACAAAAATTAGAATAAAGTAACATCATTTAAACGGAAATTTAAAGAAACATACAGTCATATTACCTTATTGTTTTTTGGATCTAATGATACAATTTTAACTTTTTTTTCTTGAGCAATACCAGTATTTCCAGGTACAACATAAATACACTCAACCTGAAAGAATTAATGAATATTTAAACTCAAACGCTGTACTATAAATAATACATTTATATAATGATATCTAGTAGTAAATAACTCACAAGTTCAGATTGCGCAAGTTTCCAGCATATCGCATGTTCTCTTCCACCACTACCAATTACTAACACTGATTGACCACCAGCCATTTCTGCAAAACAAAAAATTAAGAAGTTGTTTAATTCATTTTTATCATTTATACTCACTACAATATAGAACTTAAAATATAATAAAATATATAAAAAATATAAATAGGTTAATGAGTAATATATACATTTATATTATAATTATACATTTATATTTTGTGCATCGATTAATATTTAATTTTGTAAATAAAAATAATACACTAAAAATTGTTAAAAAGTACAACTATACGTATAATTTATTAAAAATTCGTATACCAATACTTAGCAACTCAAAAAACACCTATTTTTACTTTATTTAAAGTGAATTTAAAGTTATAAGTGACAAAAAAATTAAATAAAAATACACAAAAGTATTGAAAATTTATTTACTGTATTCAAGTATACTATTATCTTCGTAAACTGCGTGTACTTCAAGTATTAATTCAATAGAGCACGTGTATTCGGTGATCAGCGTCCGCACGTAAGTAACAACGGCGCCTCGTGCGTGAGAAGATATCCGGCCCGGCCCACTACTACCAAAGAATCCCCAGCGTCTGTATACGTTTCCACTACTTTATCTCTGCGCTCAACAAGTGCGTGTTCGCTTGTCGGGCTCGCAGTTCTTACTGACATTGCGGCCTGTCGGCTGATGAGTCGAGCTCGAGAAGCAATCTTTCTTTATCTGTCACGTGACTAAAATCACTGCTGTCGTATGTAGGCGAGCAATGGAGCAATTCTTCGCGGGGGTTCGTAAGCTGTTTCGTAATTGCTCTCGTATCGTGTGAGTCGCGAGCGAAAACAAATTATGGAAATATGTACGCAACGGAATGGAATATAACGAAGTTTCTTACGGATCACTAGAAATCAACGCAAAGTAATAAGGTGACATCAGCCTCACAAGTTGCAAGGTATAACCTTAATTAACCCCTGCCGAAAGCGTAAAATTGTGCATAAATTTTTGCATACATTCATTAAATATCAATATAAAATTTGTGCATAAAATGTACGCGGAAACATTGTGTGATTCAGATTATGTCGGAGAATTTCTCGCAAGTGCACAGTAAAAAGTATTCGGGAATTTTACATCGCTGAGCGTTGGCAACAAACGAGAGCCACGCTCAGCGTGGTAAATATACCGGTGAAGTGGTACAATTACAGTATTTTAATTTCTTACGAAAGTATAAAAGGAGGCAAGTCTGAGTATTACTGAAACCCTAAACCCAGGTATCCTTAATTATCCAGAAACTCCAAATGCAGAAACCCCAAACCATGAAATTCCAAATCGAGAAATCCTATAACTATAAACCCTAAACCTAAGTTAGACTAAAGAAAGAACTGCAATCATGAAATAAAAGAGGAAAGTATATATTGTTCTAAACCCAAAAATCCTAAATTTTACTTAGATTTAAAACATTTTTAAAATTTACTTTCTTAGGAAAGTATAAAAGGAGGCAAGTCTGAGTAGTACAGAGAAACTATTTACTGAGAAACCCTAAAATCAGAAACTGTAAACCAAGGAACCCTAAACAGAAATTCTAAATTTTGGATTACATTTAATTTAAACTTTTTAGATAT
>UXGC01002662.1:0-10598 GCA_900480045.1 Eurytoma adleriae
AGTTGTTTAATTTGTATTAAGTCTTTTATCCATCATGTAAAACATTAAATGATGACTAGCTTAATAACCAGTCACCAATCAAGGTCCACGCCGATGGGTTAAAAACTTATTTTCAGGTGGTCCACCGATGTTAGTAACATTGATACATATAAATACATTTATATGATTAATTCTACTAATTAAAATAAAATGTAACTTTATTTTTAATCCCGGGATAACTTAGAATCCTTTCGCTCTTATGGACAATACTAGGCTTTTCACAAAAGTTACTCCGCCTAAAACGCACTGTGCATACGAACTTGGCTTTTCCACTGAGGTACAGTGTAATCCACCTTGGATTGTTAAAGTTATTTTATTCAAACTCGCGAATTTGTTGACGTGTAAAAGATTCGTGAGATTTAAAAAAAAACTGATTATTCTCCAAGTTCCAACTCGATGAAATATTCTAAGTCCGAGAAAGTAAATTTCAAAGTCCCGGATGAACGAAATACTCTAAGTCCGAGAAACTGATTATTTTCTAAGTCTCCATTCCAACATATAATTTCTAAGTTCCTTTTACTACCTTTCGAACACCTGTTATACCTTATACTGTATCTGTTCCTTGCTTCCTCTTCTTCTTCTTTATTGTAGGCCAGGTCGGGACGAGAATGGCCTCTCCGTGCTCGTGCAGCTCCTTAAATCGACTTGCGAGCCTCTCGGCGGCTCGGATCCGGAGGGGATGCGCGCCGTAGCGAATTTACATATCTTACGTCTTATTTTGCGCATCTCGCCGCCTTCACCGCTGCTATCGCAGCGCGGATTGGCTCTCTGGTTCCCTACCCGCGTATGCAACTGAATTATCTTAATTTTAGTTCTTAAACTGGCCGCTGAGCGTTAACTTCAGTTACTTTAATTCTTGATAATTTACCATCTAATTTAAATTTAATCATTTTGAAAACTACTTTATCGATAATCACTTATTTATCCTAAGTGGTTATCGAAATCTTAAGCATATTTGAAAAACAAGAAAGTCTTACTCCGAGTCGGGCTCGAACCACCGACCCTTGGGTTAAGAGTCGGAAGCTTTACCGTGTGCGCCACGGAGCCGCTTGCCATACGATACTTCGTATCGTAAAGCGTATCATCCACATTATATAATATTTGCCCGTTTCAACGTGAATACGTATTTGACATCGATCCGGTGAAATAATGTTGACTTGGCCTTGGGACGTAAAAAAGACTTTAAAGCAAACAATGTGTATAGCTCACAACGCACAAGATTTTGACGCACAGTTTATTCTTAAACATTTTAAACATCTTCGCGACAAACCATCCGTAATTTTAAATGGCTCAAAAATAATTCTGATGGAAATTTTCTCAGTTAAATTTATCGATAGTTTAAATTAATTATTTACATGTGAGTTTGAGCGCACTTCCAAAAGCGTACGGTTTATCGAATATTGAAAAAGGCACTTTTCCGCGAATTTTTAAAACGGTACAATGAAAAAAAAATGAATTACGTATTTAATTTTAGGAATTAAATTATTAAATATTGTAATCAAGATGTTAACATTTTACGATTAGCTTGCCTTGCTTCTCGAAAAACCTTCATCGAGTGCGGTTCGACGGATCCGTTCGTGGAATGTGCCACCATTGTATCATCCTGCTTGCGGGTTTATCGCAAAAACTTTTTGTAAAAAAATACAATAGGTATCATACCTCAGGGTGGATACGGACACGCAAATAAACAGTCTTTGAAGGCAATGCAGTGGTTGTATTGGATTGAAAAGAAGCTTAATCAAACAAATCAATAGACTGTACGCAAGTCCGTATGGATATAAATCTTTATAATAAAATTTTTGATAATAAATCTGCTGACTTATTAATTACTTACCATTACCTTAATTCCATCATCCTCACTCCGCAAGGGTGAAGCGCAAACTGACTCAAAATGTCGTTTACTCGAGATATTTTACAAGAAGGATGGGGGGTTATTTAGTATACTGCGCATGTGCAAAAACTCTTGAGTATCCACACAAGTGCAAACTCAGCATTTCACGAGGCTCCCTGAAGGGGCCAACGGTATCATACCCGCCGCGCATGCGCAGTGCGAGCCTCTCGAAGAGGATCAGCATTCTGCCGTCAGCGGTTTTGCCGCTCGTCCCCACATGAGCATCTCGAACAGGATCAGCATGCTGATTTCAGCGGTTTTACCGCTTGCCCCCAAATGAGCCTCCCGAAGGGGCGTGAGTTGCGCTGGCGGAGGAAGGTGGTACTATTTTAGATAAACTGATTAACGTTACTGATTGAATTTCTTAGGGTAGGGTGATAGGACGACGGAGAATAATCGGCATTAATTGATGCTTCCATAAATCGAAAACCACTGTCACTATTAGTCTCGATGTTACTAGTTTGATTATAAGAAATAAAAAAAAATTATTGCTTTAAAAATTAATTTCAGAAACGGCAAAACAATAAAAAATACTACAAAAAATTAAATGTAGTTTTGATTAATAGGAAATAAAAAATTATGGTTTTAAACATGAATAATGTAATAATTAAATACTAGATTAAAAATACTTGAATAAAATTAAATCTATTTTGATTAATAGGAAATCAAAAATTAATAATGTAACAACATTCTTTAAGGGGATGTGAAACCCAGGGGTAGGAATCTGCTGTACCGGTATCGGTATTTTCTTTGTTTTCTCAAAATCAAAACAAATTTTCGAAAAAAGCGCTCTTTATTGCCCGCCGCATTGGTACAAGGAAGGTCTGGTTTCAATTTCAAGTAATTCCGTTCAAAACTCTGTAGCCTCGTATGAAAATGTCATACGAGGCTAAAATCTCCTCCTCGCTCATGTATCGAACTATATTTTTCGATAAATTCATAAAAGAAGTGGCAATATTAATGCTGAGGAAGCTAACTGCCAATCTATTGGCAGCGGTTTTTAAATTATAGTCAGGTATAAAGGTACTTGTGGTGGGGACACCGTACCACGGCATCGGGCGTGTTGCATCCCGTAACTAAGAAATTATAGTTATAAGTAAGACGTAGTCATTGACATCGCGATATAGTTTTTATATAAAGAACGCAAGACAGCATACCACACAAGTCACTTACTCTTCACACACACACACACACATTAACTAAGTTTTTCGCCCGACAGGCGTTCGACCTTTAGCAATTGTCTTTAGCATCTGCATAGTTTTAAACTCTCTCCCTTGAGTCCACGGCAAGGTGCGAACCACCTGTACGATATTCTCGCGACGTTACGCACGCTTCAGTAGAAGGTGGTATCCGAAACTCACATCTTAGAATCGTTTTCCGTGTTACTGCTCAATAAGCTTTCGCTTGAGCACTTGATAGTTCGCGATCGCCTTCTGACGTAACAGTACTATAGAAAACTTTCATTATGTAATCATTGTAATTAAAATGCTTCAACTGTCTTTTAAGACACTCTAATAAAATGTTATTTCCTCACAAAATTTTATATCCAATAAAATACTATTAAAAAACTTTGGTTATGTAATAATTGTAATGAAAATGCTTATGAACGTAGACAAACTATTTGATTTATGGCGAATTCGTTCATAGAAAATTCTTCCATATAAAATAAATTTACAACATGTATTAAGAAATAGTTTATTTGTTTAGTTGAATTATACATTCAGATACCCTCCCCCAAAATTTATTTATAAAGCCCGAATGAAAATTAAGAAAAATATTTTAATTTCAGAATATTTTATCTTGATATTCATCTTGATACTTGTGTTCTTGTTTTTATCTTTAAATAGCTCGTGTTTCCTTCTTAAGCCATTGTAGAGTCCTTTCATTTTTTTTATCATTGAGGTATGGATGTAAAGTGTCATAACATTTTTTGTGATAATTATTAAGAAATTCTATCTGTAAATAATATTTATATATTATTATTTCAAGTCGATTATCAGGGGTATCTTATCTACATTCAATTTTACAAGAAAAAAGATAATTCATAATTTTTATAATTTTTTAGAAAAAACGAGGGATTTTGACCTTGATATTTAAGATAATATCCGGACTTATTTAATGTAGGGGAACTTAAGTAAGATAATTAAGAGTCAAGCTTAACATTTCCTTCTCTATCGTAAAATAATTGCCTTCACTGCCCTTTAAGGTATAACTAATAATACTTATTTACGTACAACGGAAGTATCACGTACAAAGTAGTGTCCGAGCTTAGGGACGGTAGTAATTCATCCAAGGGAATAACCGTCTATTACTCCCGAGGACTTGACAACAATTCAAATTCATAAAGGGTATCCCCGTTAAGAATAGTAAAATGCCCCTGTCAACCAATTTTGATTAAATTGATACATTATGTTAAAAGGGCGAAAAAACAATGTTCGAAAGTATTCGAAGCTGCTTATTGTTTACTGATGTTGTGTACTGCTTCTTGATGTTGTATTCGAATTATGGAAAAAGATTTGTAACAAGTGTGGAATATGATTTTCATTTGCCTTTTCCGTATATTACGATGTTGCTATTAGTATTTTCACAGATACAATTGGTGAAGTATCAACGGGAGGGAAATAGGGGATTATTATTATTTTCTCACACTTTCTGCTTTTATTTGATGCGCCCGAGTACCTTACTTACGCCGCCCTCGTTTTTCCTGAAGCGTATCTCGATCCGCGCCGGCTGCTGCTCAGCTGATCGACCCCTGCTGATCAGTACGATGACCAACAGCAGCAAAACGACAGAGAGTCACACGAGATTTATTAAATGAAAGTGGCGTTTATTTGCCAGAATAAAAGTCTAGTACAATCGCAACGATGTTAGTGAAAAAGAGCGCCGGCCGCCGTCGTACGCGCTCGCTGGACGAAGCGGATAATAACAAACCAGAAATCGAATTTGAATTGGTATGTGCTCGTGCACTCGCGCGCCACGAGCTAATGCCCGAAAAGTATAATCGCGGGGGTGGTTGTCCCCGCTGTTCGCTCGCTAATATGTGCAACAAACACTTGAGCCGATCCGGACTTATCCCTACGACGGGGTAGGTCCTCGTCCTACCCCGAGGGACTAAGAAAAACCCCGCGGGAGGCGAGCCGATGCTCGTTTACCCGCGAATCTAAATCCACAAGCGGTTACAGCGGGCCGGTGCTAACCGTCGCTTTCGCTCAAACGAGAGAGAATAAAATGTGTGAAAACCACGGAGTGATCGAACTAATGTTACACTTACACTACGCTTACACTTACTTGTGCGGGGAGCGCGCCTCGGAGGAGCTCCTCACTGATACTGCCTTGAAATCGGTCGGCCGGCCCGATTGCGCGCACGCTCTGGCTGCCTAACCCGGGACGTCGCTCATGACCTTTCGCGCCTTTCGTTCGTGGGGAAGATGATCTTACCTCGCCGCAAAACTCCTTGACAGCTCATCGTTGCCTCGCTGGTGTATTGTCGAAGGCCGAGCACACACACTCTCACACCGTACTGCACCCGTGGCGCGTAATTCTCTCGGTTTTCCCTTGGACCCCCCCCCCCGTCAGCTAACACATTCGCACGCGAGGCCGGTCCAGAGCTCTCTCTCTCTCTCTCTCTCTCTCTCTTCTCCCGCGCTATCACTCGCGCCGCGATCGGTCTTCATTAATTGTACTTGTAGAATTGTAACTCTAATTGTAATTCTAATAAGTACAATCGATACCGCGGGTCGGTAACGTTGCAAAGACGCTCACGTAATTAAAAAACCATGAAGAATATTATATTACGTACCTAGCCCTGTAAGAAATATCTCAGATCACATGTAATTGTCGACCGAGGCTAAGCCGAAGGCCATATCTCTTTATCAAGGCAATTATTGAAAATATTTACTAATGGATTGCAAATTTTGTCACTTATTGCTTTTAAAATATTTGAGTATTAATTCCACCTATTCCACCATTTTTATTTTTCATGTTCGTTATTATTTCTTTCACTTCCTTTTGATCTGTCGGTTGTAGATAAATAGTATTATTGTTATTAGGCGGTAATGTTTTGCTTATATTTTGAAGGTGAGTAATCTTATCTCTTAATTTTCCTCCTATGCTAAAGTAGTCATTTATACTTTCGGCGATTTCTGTGGCATTCGTTATTTTATTGTTATTCTCTAATATGTAATAATTAATTTTACTATTTTTTTAGCTTTTCCTTAATTTATCATTAATGAAATTGAATAAATTTCTTTGGTCACTAGCATTTTGTTCTACTATTCAAATCTTCTTATCAAAATCTAATTTTGTTTGGTTGAACATTTTTTGTAATGTTTTGGCATATTTTTTATATTCTTTTTTCTTTAAATTATTTTACATGATGTAATTGAACCAATGGTTATCCAGTTTTTCCTCGGTATGTTTGGATTTTTTCTGCTCTTTTTGTTTTTTTCCATTTGAGAATTCTTTATGCAAAATTGGATTTTGTCAATTAAAGTATATAAGGCTATACTTGAATCTTCTATTTGCAAAATTTCATCCCAATTAGTTAAATCAGCTGTTTTGTGTAATTTTTTGTAATTAATTTTAATGTTTTTAAGATCATTTTTGGTCTTTTAAAATTTTTCAAGTGATAAAATAATTGGGTAATGGTCGTTGAAAAGTGTTTTTAATATATTTGTATATGATTTCACTGGGAAAAGTGTCGGGTAACGCGTGTTCGAACACGTACAGTTGCTGCATTAAGCACACGGGCAGCTCCTGCCCGAAAATAGGAATACCGCTACTCGTAAGATGACGCGCACAAAGCTTTTCGGGCTTCTGCTGCCCCTTTTCGGACTTCTGCTGCCCGAAAATCGTGAGGAGGCTTCCCTAAATGCAAGGAGCGCTGATTTCCTACAGATCGTACGTCTGCTGCCCTATACTTTTTTCAGTGTTGAAATTAGCATTGTTAAGTTGAACATAAAAATTATCGATGCATGAGCCTCTGTTTTTATCATTTTTCTTCTTTATATCTAGATATTAAGAGCGGAAAATGTATGAACTAGATTCCAAGTTTCAGTACAAATTATTATGCTAGGCTTTTTTTCTAAACTTTTTAAAAATACTAGAAATTTGTTATAGTTTGCGTTTAGGCTTCTAATATTAACACAAAAAATAATGTCTTTTTCTGTATTATGTCTTTTTCAATATTATGCTCTTTGTTAAAAAATTCTAGTTGGAAATCAAAATCCATGTGTTCAATTAGTAGATGTTTTTGCACTTGTCTCATAATTTATTCTTACTTGTTTACTTTTTCACCGACCGTTGAAACCTCGGACGCTCTATATTACCGAAATACCTTTGGTAAGTAGGTTTTATTAGATAATCTGTTATTTCTATAAATTTATTCATTTTTTTTTAAGAATTTTACACATGTCTCTATCAATTGCATTACGGTTGGTGTTATAGTTTGTATTAAATTTATTATTATGATATGCATAGTTCGGGCATGTCAAAGTTACACTCTGATATTGAGCAGCTACGTGTTCTCTCGCGCACTTATTATACGTAGCATTATTCTGACACTTATTTGCACTATGTCTGAATCTACAACATTTTGGGCAAGGATTAGTGTTTATTATGTCGAAAACTCTACGGTATTAGTGCCCCACAAATATTCTACTGTTGTTTTCTTTTATTTTTTTTATATATTGCAGATTTAACTTCCAGTATAGCAGTAGTTGTTTTTGCTGACGTTATATATTTATGTAGTACCTTGCATTTGCCATTTAAGCTATTAAAATTTCTTTGATTAATGTCCTCTTCTATTTCACTTTTACTTGTAAAAACACTGTCTATGTTGAAGATTTTAACTGTTGGATTTTTAATCTGGTCTTTTTCTATTTTGCAATTGTCTTTTAATTCTTCTGTTAGTGTTTGCTCTATTTTATTTATACTCTCTTCATTCATACAATTAATTATGATAGTGCCTTTATTTCTTGAGGTGTTGAATTACTTTCTTTTCGAGATTTGTGCTGTCGTTGCTGTTTATTTCCTTGATAATAAATTTAGGCACTCTTTTTGCCTACCGTTGGTTTAGTGTTAATAACTATTTCTGCATAAGATTTAGTATTGTTGCTGTTAACATTATTGTTGTTTGTAGTTTGTTTCTCTTATACTAACTTTCAAAATCTGGTTCTTTTCTTGTTTTTACGTAACTCTTTTAACAGATTATTTTCGATTTCATAAAAAATAGTTTAATCTAATCAAATTTCCCTGTTTTTTTCATGTACTATTGCGTTGATTATTTCTTGTTTTATTTGTTCTTTGACTTCCAATTTTAATTGCGCTATAAAATTCAACGCTTCCTTGTCTAAAATACTATATGGCGCATTTGAGGTTAATGACAAATTGACATACTCTTGACAGATGACAAATGTACTATCGATGAATTTTATAGGACTTCCTTCATTGTGTTTAGCCACTAGTTCTGTTGTGTGACAAAAGTTACCACAAGCAATGCACACCAGCGCGCCTACTTTCGAATTTGGATGACATTTGTAATGTTTTACTAGCGAGGCTTCGGACGGCCCCTTCCCACCCGATGCCATGATGACAACATGTGTTTTATAAAATTATTTTATTAATCACAACCCAAAAGATATTTAGCTAGGACACAATTTTGCCCTTTCATCGAGAATCGCCCTTATCAGTAGCTATAGGGGCACCTTGACAGTCATAACAAACCCCCACTTCTTGTCCCCAGAGGTAATTAGCGTCTTGAGCATAAAGAGTAGAGGTTTGTTTTGTCTGTCCAAGATATCCCGTTAGAATAGAAGGCAGAACGTTTTTAAATATTTTACTACATATAACACTTAAAAATATTTTATTTTTCATACATAAGTACTCGCGCACACATACATACACACGCATACACATACAATCTCACCCATACGAGCAAACACATTATTTTGATAATATACATTTTTCTCATAAAATAACATAATAAAAATTTTAATTGTCCAAAAATCAGTGAACTGGTTGCACAACACAATCTGGACACAACCATAATCCGTAATCCTCGCACCTCTCCCATCGGCGAACGCGTTGCGCGAAAAACCGTTTTGCGCAACCCTAGCATCTATCCTGTCCTCGTCTGGGTACATCAGAGGTGAAGTTCCGACATCGCGGCCGGTATCCTGCTTGGAGTCGCCGTGCTTAGCGATGTTGGCGGTAACGTATGATGCGGTCCTTAATGTTCTTTATATCGATATGTCGTCGATCCCGGAGAGGCTTCAAGTATACACGTCAGTATACACGTTTTAAGCCTAATATCTGATGCGCTCTTGACTCGGCTCCATCATCATCCTCATAGACATCATCATCGTCGTTGTCATCGTCGTCAGGACTTTCTGTAAACTGCACGACCCCTGAAAAAATAATTTTAGATTTATAATATTAATTAAATTAAGGTAATTTAAAAATTTTATATTTGTACATTATAAATTTAAATTTACCTGCTGTGTCGAAATCTGGATCGTGGTCCTCATCATACGCACCATCCTCCTCCGAAAATTCCTGTTCCTTATCTGAAAAATTAAAAAGATAAATTGAATAAAATAAATTTAAAATTACTTTTATGTATTATACGTGGTGACCAAAAAGTTTTGATACACCTGAATAATTTCCCCAGGTAGAATATTTTTGAAAAAATATAAATATTGTTACGTCCCATAACTAGATATTACTAACTGGATTAATATTTAAATTATTTGAATTTGGAAATATGCAGAGGCTTAGTCACTGACATAGTTTCCGTATCTAAAGCGCAAGTTGGCATATTGTACAAGTCATTCAATCATACTTCACATACACACACAACTAGCTGAATTTTTCGCGCGTCGCCTGAACGCCTGTTCGACTGGTCTTCAGGCGCTGTGGGCTGTCTGACGTACTAACTTGTAATTTCTCAATTACCTTTTGCAACTACATATTTTTGTACCCTCTCTCCTGGGTCCACGTCAAGGGGCGAACCACCCTGCTGGATTCAGGATGACGGACTCCGGAGTCGAGTTGGTGACCTCAAGTAGCACTGGCTTAGACCATTCGAGTTGGCACGGTCACAGCAACAAGTCTCCTTCTGAGACAAACGGTTATAAGCCACTCGCTAGCTGATAAGTCAGATGAGCAAGCTAAGGAGATGTAATCTTTTCTCTCTCGTGATCAGGAATAATCGAAAGTCGACGGAATTTAGCGGTCAACGTTACAAATGTATTTTTAGTTAAAAAATTAAATGCTTTATAAAATTAGATTAGTTTAAATTATTTTTAGATTTAAATTTCGCGCGCGGGGCCCATGGACGGTAAAGACATATCATAACTTGACGGTACCTGTCATATCATATGTCATGATAACTCACCGACCGTGACCACGTATTTTACAAAAAATTCTTTATTTTGTTATTCCGCATAATTAAAAAATTTGAACTCATTTTCGTTAATTAGAATTTTTTTATAACTATTTACATGTATAAAGCTTGACATTATGAATTATTTTTTTTTTTTTTGTTACCTACAATAAAATATTGTAATGACACTGAAATTGGCAGCCGATTCGATAGCAGCCGATTCAGAAAACCCCCCAAGGAAATTGCTTAGGGCTTTATAATTTTCAGGGCTCCTTTATATATCGA
>UXGC01002663.1:0-10597 GCA_900480045.1 Eurytoma adleriae
TCCAAAAAGATTTCCTGCAGGAAATCCTGGAGGACATTTCGCGAAAATCCGTGCAGGACCGTCCTGCAGGATTTCCTTCGGGATTCCTGCAGGATTTCCTGCAGGACATTTTGATAAGGGGAGACCGCATCAGAAGGCCAATTAAGTTCTACCGGAAAAATAATCCAGAAGGTAAGAAGAGAGAAGGCACAAGGAGACCAGGAAAGTAGGCAGACAATGGCTCGGGTGCGCGACCCCTTTTTCCCCTCCCCCGATGCATTTATTGTGCATCGGATACGGACCGCCGGCCCGCGCGCCAGCGGAATTTTTCGCGGAATTGAAAATATTTCATGCCGGCCGGTGGGGCGCATGCGGGCCCCTCCCCGCACTTTCCGCGCCGGGAAACTTGAGCAACGGCGTTTAAATTCTTTGTGCGCCGGCGGAAATCTCGATCTCCCTTCGATTCCGAGGGTCGCGACGGCGGCGCAGCGATGAGACGGCTCCGCTCGACTCCGCCGAGTTTCTATTTGCTGCGTGCACTGCCGGCGCACGGATGAATGTAACTATCGGATTTGCGAATGAAATAAAATTGGAAGGAGACATTTCTTTGGTTCGATCGTTTTAAGGTAAGGTAAGGGTGAAATTTGACGAAAACGTCGATTTTTATGACATTTATTTTCTTTCAGGAAGCATTTTGAAGTGAATTAAAATGTTGCAACCAAGATTTATGTTATATATTTAAGATATTTAAAATATCTTTAAAATTTTAATCATTTTCAAAAAATTTTCTCTCATTAAATATAAATACATTTGCTATATTTTTTTTATACATAAGTGGATTAGGCCTAAAGGGGAAACAATTTAAAAAAAAACGTTCTGGGGTATCTACTTCAAAAGTTTTTTTTATTTAAGTTTTTTTATAAATAACTTAAATATTGAGCAATAATATAACAATCGATAGATTGACTATTTATTCATTTGAAAAAAATAAAACAATTTTATCGTTCCAAATAAAATTAGTGGAATTTCATAATCTTATAACAAACTGCAAGCCTTACATTTAATTATTTAAATAAAAAAAAGTTGAAAAATAATTTACAAGAAAAAATTAATCCAAACTGCTGTAACGATAAGTTTGACAGTTATTTCTCAGAAATCGTAGGCAGTATAAAAAACGCAATGAAAAATAATTTAAATCATAAATTTCAAGCTAAAGAAGCATTTCTAAATAAACCGACACAATTTAAAAAGCACGAAATGAAAGAGAAAAAGGGCGATAGATGAATAATAAATATATACGCCAGCGTTATAACGCGCTTGCGATTTTTCTTCCTCGTCCCGGTTTTTTTCCGCCGAGGGCCGCGCTTCTTGCGCTTTGAAAGAGAGCGCGGCGCGCGAGCTTTTTGCGCCAGCCGTAATGTCTAGTTCGCGATGCGCCTTTTTCCATTTCCGCGCGCTACGATTTTTCTCGCGACTATAAGGGATATACACCTCCGGAGCGTCGCTCAATAAAAAGAAAACGCGCCTATTCGTCGTACTCCTTTTTCCGCATTATCGTCCCACCCTCTTCCTCTCGTCCAACCCCCTTTAGTTTGAGAGATGAGAAACAGAAATTTTTCCCTCGTTGGGGCGAGGTTACCGGAGGTATCTGGGGCGCGAGTGCAATGAGTACGTTTATTTTTAATTGTGTATGTACACGCGGTTGTTCCGGGAGTATTGCTCGGGAAACGTTTAAAATTTCTCGCTCGCTTTCGGGTTACGCTTTAGGTATATGTGAAAAATTATGTGTGTCAGCTGTTCCTTTTTTTAGCACGGTTTGTCTGTTCGCGCGGCGGAGGCGCGTTTATATAAAAAAAAAACGATATCTTTCAAAGTAGGGCAAAAAGCATCCCTGTTGGATTTATTCAAATCGTTTGAGAATGCACAAATTCAAAAAATTAAAAGTGCACTATGTCCCTGGTAGAGAAATGAAGAATTTCTAGCCAGCCATTAGACTAGCTTTCCCTCTGAAAAAGTGATTGTTTCTTTAATATATTCTCGCTAGAATCTGTTTATTTGACTGATTAATAAGAAATCGTAAATTAAAATAAATTAAATTTTATGCAGGCACTTAATTGATGAAATTTGCAATAGAATTAAATGTTTATTTAAAATTACCAATCTTAAACAATATTTTACTGACAACGAGAGTCTCACTTATTTAGGTCACAGATTTTCTTGAAATTTTGACCACGGTTTTCTGTTACTAAAATACGAAAAAAATCAAAATATTAGGAGAGTAACACTAAACATTTTTGACACAGTATATCCTTGAAGTTATTTTTCTCTAAAATTTTAAGTTTCATTATTTGACGATAACTCTGCTCCTACAAATACCATAAAGTACAACATAAATGAAAATAAAAGGAGAAAAAGAACTTTAATTTCAGAGGTTGTGCGTTAAAAAATCTTTATTTTATATTATGTATAGTCCCTAATCCAACAACCTTGGGTGACGGCGAAGGGAGACGTAGCTGGCCTGGGGACCTGCGGTAGATTGTGCTGCTCGGCCGAGCCCCGTGTAAGAACCTGCATAATCTTAAAAGGTCTGTAGGGAGAGGTCTGGCCGAAGCATTGTCACGCAGACCTCACAACAGTTACGGTTACAGTGAAGCTGGAGACAGGAGTGGAGCCGGAACTAGCTATAGCTTCAGCTTGCTTCCCCAGTGATGCAACAGAGTCCCCGCCCACCTGAAGAGGTGAGGGCACTTATACATGACTGTCAGAATATAGGAAGGGAAGTAATCATAGGTTGCGACGCCAATGCACACCATTCGGTGTGGGATAGTTCCAACTGTAATAGTAGGGGTGAGGATCTACACGAATACGTTGCCTCCACGTAGCTGGACTTCCTGAACAAAGGTAGTGTTCCGACTGGATATTACTTTGGCATCTAGAGGTGTTTCCCGTAGGATCCTAGACTGGAGGGTGGCAGAAGAGATCTCCATATCGGATCACGAGCAAATACGCTTCAGCCTAAGTGATTCAAAAGGTACGGTTCTTCTAGGTAGAAACCCTACGAAAACCGATTGGGAAGGCTACCGGAAGCAAGTGGAAGAAAAATTCCCTGATCCAGTAGATGACCTACTGTCAGTGGAATTAATAGAGCACTACAGTAACAAAGTTCAGAAGGCAATCATTCGGGCCTATGAGAATAACTGTAGGAACAGACCTCGGAAACTTGGTAACGGAGCGCCGTGGTGGAGCCTTGACTGGAAACCCAACGTAAGAAGGTCCGGTAACTCTTCAGGAGATGGCGTAATAAGAGAGGTGCAGTGGCGCTGGACAACTATAAGGTAGCCCAGCGACAATATAAAAAAGTACTTGAAGCAGCAAGGAAAGAGGGCTGGAGGAGATATTGCGAGGAACTCGACAGCATCCCGTAGGCGGCTAGGTTCAATAGAATTCTAGCCAGATCACCTTTGGGAAGTGCCTTTGGCCAAGTCAAATTACCCACTGTGGAGTGGGCCGCGGATAACAAGGAAGCCTTGAACTGTCTGCTAGAGGCGCACTTCCCAGGCTTAGAACAAAACTCCCACACGGGCCCCGAGTCAGCACCTGATCAAACAGGGAGTGACTGGGACACGGCGCGGGAAGTCATCACAGAGGAACGCATCAGATGGGCGGTCGAATCCTTTGAGTCGAACAAAGCTCCAGGAGTCGACGGCATCTTCCCGGCGTTGTTACAGAAAGGGTTAGATATTATTCTTAACCCTCTGACAAGGATTTTCAGAGCGAAAATTAGGACCTCAAGAGACTGGCGCGGGCACGAGGATATTAACATTGGCAAACTTAGTCGGGATAATATGACTCTGGACAATGGACTCGACCTTAGCCGGGATAATATGACTCTGGACAATGGACCAAGGAAATTCTTCTTTAACAAGGAATTCGTGGTGTCAATGCCATCCAGAGAGGAGGAGAATCTGTCAGTAGGGCCGACGGCGAGTAACACTAGATGTTGGTACACTGACGGATCCAAGGACGATGGAGGCACAGGAGCTGGTGCTTGGCTTAAAAGAAGCAACAGAGAACTGGTCTTCTTCCTGGATAAACATGCCACTGTATTCCAGGCGGAAGTTAGAGCAATCAGAGGCTGCGTTGAGTACATGCTGGAGGATGGATAGTCTAACCTAGACGTGTACATCTATTCAGACAGCAAAGCGGCTCTATCAGCTTTGAACAAAGTAAAGATTACTTCAACAGAGGTTCAAAATTGCCGGAATACCCTGGACGCTCTTGCGAGCAAGTGCAATCTGGTTTTGCGGTGGGTACCAGGTCACTCGGGTGTCATTGGCAATGAAAAGGCAGAGAAACTGGCGAAGAGAGGTTCGGCTGGGATTTTTTATTAAAACAGTCAAATATGTAGATTCTACCCAGAATAGGTTTCTCGTTTTTAGAAGGAAGCTAGTCAGATGACTGGCTAGAAGTTTATAAAATCGCAAAAAATTATTTTTCTACCAGAGATGTTTACATCTCATATAGAACGTTCTATTGTCGTTACGAAAAAATAGCAGCAACTGATAACTGGCAAAATTCCTACTATTTACGCCTCCCCCTTCATAATTGTAGAAATAAATGGACACGAAATTACTGCATGAATGTCGTACATACGGCACAGATATGAGTTTGGACAAATGCTGAATAAGTGCATTCTCGGTGTTTTACAGAGCGGGAGGTTCTATTTACAGGGCTCAAATATTTTCTCGTGCACTCCATGTAGATACAACAGCGTCCTATTTGTGGAGATGGATTCGCTCCTGCACGTCGACGCTATTTATTTTCTTGCCAGGAACGAATCTTTTCCTTACGAAAGAATGTTTGAGTACTCCATGGAATTTTTGCGATTTTGTTGTGATTAACGCACCTCATTTTTACAAGTTTGTATTTAACATTATAATTTCAATGCAGAATATTAAGTTTTTTATTCAAATTAAAATAAAAGATAAGAATAGTGCACCGAAGAATTTTTGAAACTTGTAGATGACTAGTTTTTGGTAAGATTTTCAAAATTAGAGTAATTTCAGGCTCAGTAGAAAAAGATTAATGTTTATTGTTTTAATTGTTCTATATGTAACATATATATTCTATAAAAACCGAGTAGTTTCTATTTGAATTGATACAAGAAAAGATTCTAACTCATGTGGGCATGAGGTGCCTCAGTAACTTTTCGTTGTATTAACCTATTTATTTCACGTTCCAAGACTTCATCAATAATTTAATTAAAATTTAGCACATTTTTTACAAATACATTAATTTAGTTTTATTGAAACCAGAAAAAAATAAAAATATTTGTTAAAGTGGAGTAAATAAGTTAGCGAGACACCAGTTAATGCATCGACTTCTTCTCCTATTAAGATTCTATTTATTGTACCTTGCTTATTTGATCTCTATACTGGAATATAGAACACAAGAATGGGTCAGGGTACGATAACCGGTGCCAACATCCTGGTATATTTTACCATAAAATTCTCTCCTTCATGCATTTTTCTGTAACTGCGCGTCCCTTTAGTACCATAAATGGTAGACCATATAAATCATCGCGCAGAAATAAAAAGGTACAACTCAGAAATTCGATAAAATTGGTACCAATTCGGATACTAGTCGGAAAAAGGATTCATTGGGAATGCGGTTGAAAGAGGTACCAAGTTAGAATATGGTTGGAAAATATCCAATTTCTAAGTAGGTACGTTTTAATTCGGAATTGACGATATATGAAATTCATTGTTATGGATTTGTCGTATCGCAATCAATATTTTCTTTCCATTTTAAAACCAAAACAAATTGTTAATAAAATAGCTCTATTCGATGCCCCTGTCAATGTTGAAAAGAATATCTGATTTAAATTTCAAGGTATTCAACTCATATCTTTTGGCGAAAAACAATTTGGAAAGAATCCCATTAAAAATCGCCATTAACTGAACAGTTACTGTCCGAAAATTAAAAGTGGCCAGTTTTTGGCCAGTAACAAACTTTTCTCAGTGTACCATATTCAAAATCATCTAGTAACCATCTCCGTTAACTAACCAGTTACTGTCCGAAAACCAAAAGAGATCAGTTTTTAACCAGTAACAAATTTGTCTGAATGTTTTGTATTAGAAAAACCCTAGTCATAAACTGGCCAGTTCCTGTTTGAAAACCATAAGCGGCCAGTTTTTGCCCAGTAACTAGCTAAAAAATTGTTTGACATAACCTAAAATAACCTAAAATCACTGATTTTAGCGTATAAAGACTAGAAATTAAAATTACATAATCTTTGCACCATTTCAGAGAGCAGGATAAAGCAATATTTTCGCAAATTGGTTTTATTTTTGAAATAATAAAGAAAGTATCGATGTCGGTAAAGAATATTTATCACCGTGTATTTTACATCCCCTTAGAATGCACATAAAAGCTGACACCCCATAAAAAACGCAAAGACGAAGCATAACAAGAGCCGTAATAATATATATAGGAAAGTGACCTCACCTTGCTCGTTGCCCTGCTCGACGTTGGAGCTCTTGGCCCAGGGCGTGTTGCAGTTGTGCGTGAGGGTGAGGTAGCGCACGCCGAGCTGGTAGAGGGTCCTCAGGACCGCGAGGCTGCTGCCGAGGCTGTGGCCGCCCTCCACTCCAATCAGCGAGGCTATCCTGCCCTTGTTGTGCGCCTCCAGAATCTCTGAGGGAGCGAGCGAAAAAAGAAAAAAAATGTAAAATAAAAGGAGGGAAGCCAGACCGAGCGTTAATATACCGGAGATCGGCGCTCATCGGCCGGCGGAGCCACCGACTTCCCGGCTTTTACACTGATTGATATTAAGACGGGGCCACTTCGCCGGAGGCACCCCGCCCGGGGCTTTTCACGGTCGAACAGAAGTGACTCCCTTTCATCTCTCCATTTTCAGATTGAGATTAAGCGGCTTCGGAGACTTTGTTTCGACCGATAAGCTCTTTGCTTTGAGCTCGACTGGATGGTACGCCTTTCGGTAGATGTTATTTTAACGATGATTTGATTTGGTTTATTTGAGACAATGAAGTCGTTGTTAGTTAAATTTATTTTTTAATTTATTTTGGCTAATAGGTGCAATTTTATTAACCAATCAATATATAGTAATGCCAATGCATAGTAATTGTAGTCCTGACTACTTGTGAAAATTAACAATATTTTGCTGTAACTTTTACTAAAAAATAATGAAATTTTATTATACAGAGTAAGGTAAAAGTATGAGAACCCCTAGAAATCTCGCAGGTCTACTAATAAAACAAAAAAAAACAAAGGTCACATTTTAGGTTAATTTCAACGAGAAATCTAGTGGTGACCTTGAATTTGACCTTTGTACCTCATTTTAAAGGTCATTTCAAGGTCAACTTAGTTTTGTTTTTTTTAAGTGTTTCATTAACCTTAGATGAAATAGAGATTCCCACTTAAAAGAACCAAGTTGACTTTGAAATTACCTAGAAAATGAAGTTCAAGGTCAAATTCAAGGACCCTATTGGATTCCTCGTTGAAAGTTACTTAGGGCATGACCTTTTTTTTGTTTTATCACTAAACCTGCGAGATTTCTAGAAGTTTCCATACTTTTGCCCATTCTGTACTTTTAATAATTTTTACAAGAAACTATTGTACTTCTTTCTGAATTTGTTTGTGTTATTTATTCCGATGTATTTTACTTGATTAATTCAGTTCATTCCCAAGTACATGTGTATTAAATGTATTTTAAAATTATAGCTTTTAAAGTTATTTTAAAAAATAGTTAATTTATAAATAATATTTACATTTCTCAAAACTATTATATTAAAAAGTACTTAAAATATACATAGAATATTTAGTAATACCTTCAAACTTTTTTAACGTTGTATATTACTTAAAGTACTTAAAATAATATACGTATTATTCGCTACTGTTGCCAATACTATAACATTGAATGAATAATTAAAAAATTATTAAATTGATTATAGTAAATACATGATATTTTGAATGCGAAAATTTTTAATGGCATTTTATTACCAGCAATAACTACATGGTTGAATTGCAAAACATCTCGCTTTCGTAATGCAAATGTTCAACAATGTAAATAAATTCCATTCATATTCACAAATTATTTATTAAATTTATGCGAATAATTTAAATTTAAAGCTGAAATTCATCACAATTCATTTATGAAACCACAAAATTTTATCTTCGAATAATACACTCTAAACAATGTTACATTGAATTTTCGAACATCATAAGGTGCGTTACAGACCTTTTAAAAATTACACACGGCGCGAGAAGACATTTTACGAGAAGATACATTTCATTGTCGAACAAATGAAAAGTGTCGATTCTCACATTAACGCGGAAAGCATGAGGCAGCTGGAGCTTTAAGCTTACATTTCCGGGGGATTCGTTTGCCTCTGAAATACGTCCCATAAAAAATTTATCAGATTTGAACTTTTTACGCGAGATATAAAGCGATAACTTTTATCACTTTTTTAAGCTCGAAAAAGTTAGACGACGTTCACGATAAAAAAAAGTTTAAATCAGATCATTTTCTCACGGTGAAATATAACTCATAAATATAAACGAATTCAAACTTATAATTTAAGAGTTACAGATAACAAGTATTGAATCAACTGCACTGAAGCAAAAATAAGTGATTATTTTCCCTTCCAACCTAACCTCCAAAATTATAATGCATCATAGACGAAAATAAATATATCTAAGATAGCTTTGCTATAGTGTCCATTAAAAATAGCCATTAACTGGTACGTTTATAGGTAGGCTCTGAATTAAATATTTAAACTTTTTTGAATACCTCAAAAATGACCACAATAATGGACATTAATTAATGCGGATTCTCCCCTTACGAAAATATCCTATAGGATTGCCTTTAGGCTCCCTATAGGACGCCTATAGGAAATCTTATAGGAAACCTTGAATCCTATAGGAATCTTATAGGAATTCCTATAGCTTTTTTGCGCTAAAAAATCTATAGGAAATCCTGTACGAAGGTTTCCTGCAGGATTCCTATAGGATTTGCTATAGGATATTTGTTCGTATAGGATTTCCTACAGAATATTTTCCTAAGGGTCTAATCTCAAATGCGCACACCAATAACACTTAAGTAAGTGCCTACTTTTTTTTAGGCATTAAAAACGATAAATAAAGTTTGAAAAAATCGTTACAATCAGGATTAATTGTGATCAGCAGGATGGTCATTTTGTGCTCATAAACTATGTAAAATTTCCACCAGTAATAGTGATTATTGATTAACAAATTATAATTTACGTTATATTCATCAAAAGTAATTACAGTCACTAATTGAAAGCGGTTTGAGATTATACACGGTTTGAATAAGCACTTGGATTTTTTTTATTTATTCTGCTTCCTATCAAAAATATTTACTTTTGTACAAGTAATAAAAACTTTGCGCCTATACACCACTACACAAAACTATGGAAAAGGAACAATACCGCAAAAAAAAGGAACACGAACCAGTAAAATCAGCAGTCCGAAGCACACGTGAAAAGTGTACGAAACAAAACAAAGGGCTTTAAAGCCCTGGGCGTTCAAAGAAAACCGTTACTGTTGACCATAAAAAAACCGGGTGGCGCGCCGAATGCCAAAATTTACTGGTTGAAAATAAATTTCCGCTTCCTCAGGAGAAAAGAAAAATGTAGAAATTGAAAGAAAGGAGCGAGGCACGCCGAACGGTCTGTTAATGAAGAGTCAAGGCGCAGATTTGCGAGTCGATATGGTCGGCGCGTCGACGCGTAATCCCCGGGGTCGCGCGGCTTAACTCTTTAAAGTGGCCCCGATGCGCGCGTTCCGAGAGCCCGCAATAAAAGCGACCCTTTGCGCTTTTTTTCACACAAGACTTTTCGGCGTCGAACGGTTTCGTCGGAATGCCCCGGCCGCAATGGGTACTTTATTGCGCCCGGGGAAACACTCAAGGGACATTTACAAGAGTCTGCTTGCGCGATTAGGCATCGTTATTAGTCATTTTGACTTTGAATCGTGCAATTTGTTCTATTATTTTTTGTTTGCAGTTTTATCAAATTGTTAATTTAAATATTGTGTTTTCTGCAGAGAATCACCTATATTTCGGCCATCGCCTATTATCGATCACCATGCGCGTTTCTTTATTTTTACGATTGTGTTGTACTTGGAATAAGTACTCCATGGCCCCTGGTAAAAGTGTCCCATTAAAAATGGGCAGTAAATCTTGTTACTAGGAATGACAATTATCTTGTTTACAACTCTAAATGAAACGTCTAAAAATGACTTGTTGTAAGAATGACTCACCACGAGAGTGCCTTACATCCAGAACACTAATCTCTGCGAAACTTTGGATGATGTTTTTTTAAGCTTAAATATGAAGCTTTAGTTTAATCCCACAGACCTTGCTTTCTTGTTCAGAGACTTATCCCTGGTAAAAACCGTCACGAGTTTTTGGCGATAAATTAACGAATAATACCCAAACTCGTGAATTTATGCTTATCGATCTGGCTAAAAACCCCGTCAATTTCGCTACGCTTTATGCAAAGAAACTGGCGAAAAACTCGTGAATATGTAATACTCCGCAGGAGAGAAAGAGACAGAGCTACATTCTAAACCTAAC
>UXGC01002664.1:0-10591 GCA_900480045.1 Eurytoma adleriae
AAAATGAGCGATCTCGACGAACCAATTTAGTATTTATTATGCCGACGTTTCGATACTATTTTTCAGTATCTTCATCATTAAATATAATATTAAAATAAGCCCTGATGAAGATACTGAAAAATAGTATCGAAACGTCGGCATAATAAATACTAAATTGTTTCGTCGAGATCGCTCATTTTCATCTTCCTTCAAATTTACATGATACAATATAAAATATAATAAATATTTTGTACAAAAATAGTTTCTTATTTTGATAATCTGTAACAGTTTATAAATATTTTTGTTTCAAACCTTTAGTAGTCGTGTATTTAACAAGACTAATAAATTTTTAATAATTGGAAGTAAATATATGTTTTTATACACTAAAGTGGTTTTGTGAAATTAAAATTTAAACTTAGAGAAATTAATCTTAATTCTCTGGTCATCTCTTCTTATTTTCACCAAGGGAACAATCTTAATTGCAATAATTAATATCATAAAAAATTCTTTGCTTATTATTTTTCAAAATTATTTTTTTTTTATTAGAGTTGCTGTTGTTGGCAATGTAGATGCTGGAAAATCCACATTACTGGGTGTATTAACTCATGGGGAATTAGACAATGGAAGAGGATTAGCTCGACAAAAACTATTTCGCCATAAACATGAGGCTGAAACTGGTAGAACAAGCTCGGTAGGAAATGATATTCTTGGATTTGATAGTGTGGGTATGTTTTTTTTTCTAATTTTTACATTTTATTCTTTGGTAGCCATAATATTATAAAAAAATTTGTACTTTTATTAGGTAACGTGGTTAATAAGCCAGAACATGGATCTCTAGATTGGGTAAAAATTTGTGAAAAGTCTTCCAAAGTAATTACTTTTATTGATTTGGCTGGACATGAACGTTACCTAAAAACAACTGTATTTGGAATGACAGGTCATGCACCAGATTTTGGTCAGAACTATTTGTAATAACTAGTAATAATGTTAACAATTTTTAACAGCTTCTTTTTATAATATATTTATTTGACAATCTGTAGGTATGTTAATGGTGGGTGCAAATGCTGGTATTGTAGGAATGACTAAAGAACATCTAGGATTAGCTTTAGCATTGTCTGTACCAGTTTTTGTTGTTGTAACAAAAATTGATATGTGCCCACCTAATGTTTTGCAAGAAAATTTAAAACTTCTTATTAGAATTTTAAAATCTCCTGGTTGTAGAAAAGTTCCAGTTACTGTAAAGACTCCAGATGATGTTGTTGTCAGTGCCACTAATTTTGTTTCAGAAAGGTTTATTCAAATGTTTTTTTTAAGATATTTATTTAATTTTGTATATTTATAATAATAATTACATTGTTCAGGCTCTGCCCCATATTTCAAGTATCAAATGTGAGTGGAGAAAATTTAGGCCTTTTGAAAATGTTTTTAAATTTATTAACAGCTCGTATTACAAGTCACGACAATGAACCGGCAGAATTTCAGATAGATGATACATATTCAGTACCTGTAAGGAATTAATTTAAAAAAAATTTTTTTTTTTAAAATAATACAATATAAATATATTCATGGTTGCCTCTGCAGGGAGTGGGTACAGTAGTTTCTGGAACAACACTTAAAGGTGTAATTCGTTTAAATGATATATTACTTCTTGGTCCTGATCCTCTTGGACATTTTCAGCAAATAGCTGTAAAAAGTATCCATAGAAAAAGAATGCCAGTGAAAGAAGTTCGAGGTGGACAGACTGCAAGCTTTGCATTGAAAAAAATTAAAAGATCTCAAATTCGCAAAGGTATGGTCATGGTATCTCCTGCTGTAAATCCGCAAGCTTGTTGGGAGTTTGAAGGTGAAATATTGGTACTTCATCATCCTACTACCATTAGTTCTCGATATCAAGCAATGGGTAATTTCATTTTGTTAACAAAAATATTTAGTTTTTCATTATATTTCATTTAAATTTTTAAATTGTTTAGTTCATTGTGGAAGTATTCGTCAAACAGCATCAATTTTATCAATGTCACAAGATTGCTTGCGAACAGGTGACAAAGCATTGGTACATTTTAGATTTATAAAACCTCCAGAGTATATTAAGCCTGGACAACGCATGGTATTTAGAGAAGGACGCACCAAGGCTGTAGGTAATGTTTTAAAACTTATTCCACACTCAGGTCCAGGAAGTATGCATGCATCAAGAGCAAGCAAACCTAACAAAATACAGCAAAATCGGCAAAGCACAAGTTTAAATTCACAAGTAATAAACTAGATAATAATGTTCTTTTAAAGCCTAAATACTTATTAATAAACTTGTAATAAAAATTAATTAATAGGCTTTAGATGGCATTGAATCCAATATTACTGCTGATACTCAAACTACCAAACGAGAGAACTCCTCACAAAAGATAGGCTCAACTTCCTCTAAAAAAGGCAGAGGACGTCGAACTGTTAAAGGACAAGGTACTGTTGGTAGTACAGTGCAACCACTTTCAGAACAAAATCCTCCAGCAAATGTTTGAAAATAAAATTTGTGCAGTGTGTGTGCGCGCGGACGCGCAAACTCCAAATGCTTGTAAAATGTCTTATTTCATTAATTTATTGCAGAAAAACTTATACTTAAAATTTTATCTTACTATATTAAATTTACTTATATAATAGAAAAAAATAATTCGTAAGATTAAATAGAATTAAATTAAATTAATCTACAAGTAATTAATAGATTTGTAGCTATAATTTAATTGGTATTCTATTAAATATTGTCATAATTTTTATACCAATAAAAGATATACTGATTTTTTTAACAGTGAATAACAAATAAATATTTTTTATTACAGCTCCAAAGTTAAGAAAATTAAGATAAGAAAAAAATACAGTATTTTATAAAATTGTATTTATAAATAACATGTTTTATCTAAATTTAATAATTCTAGAAGAGTTTGCACAATTTATTGCAGGTATTTTAATTATCTATTTCAATCATAAAATCAATAAAAGAAAACGGTACAATAATCTAACTATAATTTATTATTTTTGTTAACAACAAAACTCTAAATCTTTCTCTTCTGTACAGTATTTTTTTAAATAAAATGTATGTGTATTCTTATATCATTTTGATTGCCTTTTTTTTATATCATCCTGAGCCTCTTTTAGTTCCTTTTTAAAATTTGAAGAAAATCTTTTGAGAGCGTTAAAAACTTGTTGGCTGAATTCCTTGCTATCAGTCGGTAAACGATGTGAGCCGCTGTATGAACTAGTTCGATTTAAGAAGTAAACCACCATTTGTGCAAGTCTTCTAATTGGTCTTGAATCTGCTATTTTATTTATTATTTTTTCATTATTAGCTAAATAATGGAAAAAAAATTTCTTAAACATTTTTAAATTTAATATTTAATAATCTAATTTTTGCAAATTTACACTTTGGGTACATCAAATGTACACATATTTCGATATTTTAAAAGAAGTTCTCTTTTCAATTTTAATTGTTTTCTAAGTGTTTCTAGTTTTTGTAACTGCTCTTCTTTACTATGTTCAATTCCAGGCAGTTTCCTTATCTTAAAAATATAAAGGTAAGTATAAAAATAAATTGTATAAAGAATTAAGAATTAAATTTTATTTACCTGAGCTCGGACTGAATCTAATTTTTTCTGCAACTCTAAAATCTTCTGACTAGTATCCTGTGATTCTTTGGCTTTTTGGGATGTATCGTGTGGATCTTTTTCAACACTAAAAACAATTTTTGGAGAAAAATAAAATTAACATTAAGAGGTAACATGTGCGATTAATTATTGAATTATTGAAAGGGTAAGTTTGTTAGTACAACATAAAAATGTATGCATGCTTAGACAAAGCTTATACAGATTTGGAAAGATTTTAAATGTTAAACTTAAGCATAATCTCGAACCTTCTTATGATTTCATAAATAATTGGAAGAATTTCAATGTCCAAATCAGCAACAGTAAACTGAGTATTTGTTTGTATTTCTTCTGCTAGTTCAACCACCTCCATTGAAATATTAATGCCACACTTATTTTCACAATATCTTTTTAGTGAAACAAATTTTTTTAAAATAATTTTGTTCTCGTACCTATAATTATTATGTTGAAACAATTTATCTTCTTCTCTAACTGATATTAGGGGCAAAGACAATGTATACTTAGATCATACTGCTAACTGCTAGTACAAGAACTGGGCTCACTGTTTAATCTGCAGACTGTCTTCTGAGTCTGTCTACATGTGCTAGCACAAGCGCATTGGGTTGGGGGGGACAAGGCCACGCAGGGGTATTCACAAAGAATTTCACGCGTGAAATTCTAGGTTCGGCCAATCAGAGAGCTTCTTTACAGTTATTCTCTTTCTCTGAATGGCTGAAATCGTTTGACTCACGCATGAAATCGTTTGTGAATAACCCTGCAGGGGCTCAAGGGGCAAGAAGCAGTTTTCCAATTTCCAGCCATAAAAATATCGGTCAGCAAGTGACCAATGGTCTAGATCTAGACATGGCCAAGGCATTATGAAGACATTTGATCATCTGCTGACCGATATTTTTATATTGATGTTCTCGATAAGATACAAAATTGCATGTGTTAGACAAAGACAAAAAGAGTGGATTATTTTATACTGAGAGCAACCCCCCTAGCCCTTTGCAACTTTGCTCGATCTGTTCCGCCAGGTTCCGCGCACCGCAGTTCCGCAAGGAACAAGCGAATTGTTTCCCATCGCAGTTTTACGTGAATTCATAATATATGGTCAATGTAAAATTTGTTTGCCTAGCGGCCGTAAAATTCCACATCGTCTCGCTATGCAAAAAAATAGTCTCGGGATTCGGGAAAGAAAGAATGCCTCAGATAGTCAGATCATCAAATCGGCTTTGCCTCGGACGATATAATACTTTTTGTCCTTGTCTAACACTTGCAATTTTGTATCTTTTGTCTTTGTCGGTCGTGCTGTAATATCTATCGAAAGCAGGGGGCCAGGGGCCCGAGACGGGAAACAATTCGCTGTTCCTTGCGGAACTACGGTCACTACGGAGCATGCATGGAGCAGAGCAAAGTTGCAAAGGGGCAGCTATAATTATTGTAGAAAGCTCTACACTCTACACTCTATAGTCATATATATACGCGTTAAATTCGGAGCTATCGATCTCTCGAATTATCCATGACTGGTTAACTTCAAGTAGCATAAAAAAGTTGAGTGAGCAACTTCCGACATCTTCCTTTCTCACAGAATTCGCCAACGAGTTGGTACGTAGCTTTTCCCTTTCAATCCGAATAATTTATATACATCTTGCTTTTTAATTTTGCTTAAAAATTATTTTTTATATAAATTACTTTCAAACTGTATCTCTTTGTTTGTATTTTTCTATTTATTCAACTATTTTTTTATTATTTTAGGCTAAAATGGGTCGTCGACCTGCAAGATGGTAAGCACATTTCTACTAAACAATTTTATAAAAATAAGTAAACTGTATATTAAATATTAATACATTAAGTAGATACTTTCTTGCATTATGTTATTTTATGTAATTCAGTAATTATTTTTATAAATTATAAAAATAAATTTCAATTTTTTACATTCTTAATAAACAATGAAAGGTATTGTAAATAAATCATCAATTTTTTTTTTAGTTATCGTTATTGCAAAAACAAACCATATCCAAAGTCACGTTTTTGTCGTGGTGTACCGGATCCAAAAATTCGCATTTTTGATTTGGGAAAGAAGAAGGCATCGGTTGAAGATTTTCCTTTATGCGTTCATCTTGTATCCGATGAATATGAACAACTTAGTTCAGAAGCTCTGGAAGCAGGCCGCATTTGTGCAAACAAGTATATGGTAAAGAATGCTGGTAAAGATCAGTTCCATATTCGAATGCGACTTCATCCTTTCCATGTAATACGAATCAATAAAATGTTGTCATGTGCTGGAGCTGATAGGTAAATAAAACTACAAATTTTTAATTTTTGCAAACAAGATTTGATTTTTTCTAACTTGAATTGTCTATTTTTATATTTACACTTAAAAATTAGTTCAATCATTTGATAAAGTTTTTGTAAAAAGAGAAAAAAACAAAATTGCATGTAAAATTACTAGATATTGGATAAATTTATGTTCTATACATTAAGTCTTTAAGTGACTATGTATTTTGTAATTGTAAATAATTTCAAAATTAATCAAAATATTCCATACCAATTTGATATTTGTTTTTCTGCTTTTTATAATATTATATATAACAGTACTATGTTGCAGTAACATTGATATAAAATTATCCTAATATTTTAAGTGTCAATGGATTATTTGATGACTTTTAGGCTCCAAACTGGAATGAGGGGTGCTTTTGGAAAACCTCAAGGTACAGTTGCCAGAGTTCATATAGGACAGCCAATTATGAGCATTAGATCATCTGATCGTCATAAAGCTGCGGTAATTGAAGCTCTTCGTCGTGCTAAATTCAAGTTCCCTGGTCGTCAGAAAATTTATGTTTCTAAAAAATGGGGCTTTACAAAATATGATCGGGCAGTTTATGAATCATTAAAAGCTGACGGCCGATTGGCACCAGATGGATGTAATGTTAAGTATTTACCAGAGCACGGACCTCTTGATCAGTGGAAAAAATTCAGAGAAACTCTGGTTACAGCTTAAAAAAAATAAATGGATTTGTATTAAAGTTTCAATAAAATTTTATTGAACTATAATAATGCTTACTTATTACAATGCAGTCTTTCTTATTTTTAATTCCATCTACTTAAATTATTTCAATTTATCTTTAATCAGGTGTTCATATGTTTGACCAAAAATTTTCTCATCTTAATGGTTCAAAGAAATGCTTTATTTATTTACTTATAAACATTTTTTAAAATAATCGGTAATTATTTTTTAATAGAAATTGAAGAAAAAACTTTAATTTTATTACATTTATTACCAACAATTAAAATTTTAAATACTAGTAATAAAACGAATTATTTTATTTATTCAAACTAAAAATCTGTCTAGAATGTTTTGTATAAGTGACTTAAAAAATGATAATAAAATTGTATGTGTAACTATAGTGTAATTAATAATATTATTAGTGTTTTGAGTTACTAAAATATATTTTATAAAATTTTATAATTATAATGCAATCTTAAAATTTATCAAACTTATATTTATTTATTTTCATTTAGCCAAGTGCTTTTTACTAAAAGTTATTTTTTTCTATTCTATATTAGCTAAAATTCTGTATACAATATTTAAATTTTATATTTGTATAAATTTTTTTATATCAGATAAATTTATGCTAATGAGAATGACAGGTTGTGTTTACACCATGATTATTACTTTCACCATTTACTAATTCATCATCCATGTCTATATCACATATTCTTCGAATTGAAGTATCCATTACTTCTGCGCTAGCAGTAGCATCCAGTAGTGGAGATAGCTTTTCTGCTTCACTATCTTCATCTTGATTTTGACCCTGCAAATAATGTATTGTTTGAATGCTAAAGAATATTTAATTATTCAAGGTTAGGTATGCGTGAAAAAGTGTTTTACCTCATATGAAGATGGAGATTGTTTTTCATTAACAAGTCTCAAGGTATCTTTTGTTTTAAAACCAGATTTATGGTTACCACATTTATTTTTTAAAGCTGGTGACCGATTATGAAGATCTTTTTGCGCACCTGAATTTTCTCCTTTAGCTAAAAGAACAGTCATTCGAAATTCTGGAGCAGCACAAGATGTACTACTAGTTCTTGGAGACAGTTCATTGTCTTTTGAAAGAATGTGTTTTGAAATTGTTGTTTGTTCCACAGAGCTAGAAAACATTAGAATTGAGTTTCATTATAAAATATTTATTAATGATTTACTTACCGATTTAAAACTTCAGCAGCTTGAGTAGCGCTAGCAGTGTCTGTCTCAGGAGTATCAGGAGAATCTGGAGGAAGCAGTGTTGTTCTGGGAGTGTAAGGGCCGTTTAAAGCCTCTATTAAAGATACAGCTTCATATCCAGCAGGTATATTTTCACAACTTCCCTTTACATATGAGAATAAATTATAAATCAAAGGTTGCAAATTTTTTATCAATCATATTAAAAAACTACCTCTGGTAGTGATGGATTTGCTATTATAGAGCCAGTTGCTTTTTGCAGTGCTTTAATTTGTAGCAAAGCTCTAAAAGGAGCTCGACAAATTGGACAATTATTAGCTTGATATCTAAGAGAATCTGCACAACCATTGCATAAACATAAGTGTCTACAAGGTAGTATTAATGTATCACGTACATCACACATGCATATAACACATTCAGCTCCATTGTCTTCTGTATCTTCATCAGTTCCTTGTTGCTAATCATTAGAAAATCAATAGAAATGTCATCAATACAAATTTCTAATTGGTATAATTTACTTATTTACCTTGGAATTTTCTGTATTTTTATTTTCAATACCATAAATTTCTTGAAGTAAATAACATAATCCATCTACATACAATTTTTGTTTAAGAGCTTTCAATACAAAAGATCCATCGGAGTGTTTTTCAATTATAGCTATAGTAGTATGAGATTGTTTAGGTTCATCAGATCCTTCTTCTGCTACGCAATGTATCGCTATAGGTATAATCTATAACATTGTTAAATTTTTAAGGTAATAGTTAAAAGGATAAAAGAAATGAGCTAAAATGATAATAAAATAACTTACTTCTCGATCAGTATTATAAGACAGCTCATCGTCACTATAAGGAGTAGGATCAAAAATGTGTGATGCTTGACTAAATAATTGATTAGCTCCTTTTTTATAGACATATGTTTCTGAATTCATTGAAGAATCTTTTGGTATGTATCTGCAATAAAATTAAGTAAAGTTATATATAATTAAAGAAAAAAGATAAAAGTCTTTTTTTACACCCAGCGCGTAAAGTGTGTACTTTATACCCTACAGGCGGTAACCAAGCTACACATTTTACGCTCCTTGTGCAAAACAATAGTATTTGCACCACAGGAGTAAGTAAAGAACAGCTCAGATTGTATGTCTGTCGGACGATTACATGCGATCTGAGACATTCTTTACTTTTACTCCCTAGGTGCATAATTTACTATTTTCTTACGTCACTCCTTTGGATGTGACTTCTTCAGTACAAAAATAATATATAGTTATGGCACATCTAACGTCACAGTCAAATGTGAACTCGATATTAAAATGCATTGGTTTCTTATCTGAATCACCATCTCCGAAATGTTTCACTCCTGTTTGTTGGGAAGGTGGTGACTTATCTACATTTCTAACTAAACGAAGTGATTCTTTTCTTATGTTTACTAAACTTTTAAGAGTTTTAGTAGGATCATTTGCTTGAGGTGGAGGATATGGAAACTGAAAAGTAAAATGATAATAAGATATAAAGATTTATTACTCATGATTTAATTAACTGATTAAGAAAATATATTTACTGGAGTGGGTCTACTTCCTAAGAAATTTAGGTCTGTATTTTCTCCAAAAAGATAAGCTTCTGGTTGAGGAGTATCAAATCTTTCACCCCCCATAATAAAATGGCTACCAAAATAACTACCTAATAGAAAAATAAAATATTATAGATGTTAATAAAATATTGTAGATGCAATAATTTCTTCCAGAATATATATGGAATTTTGAAAAAATGGCAACATTATGAAAAAAATAGTATGTAAAAAAAAATTGAAATATTTAAGCAAGCTATTTGTAGGCAATGTTTCCAGTTACAGGGATGTTCCGGCGGAAATTATTTGCATCGAGTGAAAAAAAAGAACTTGCCTGATCGTGGAGGATATTTGTAAGCATGATTTGAAACAATGTCAACTTCTTCAACGCCTGCATTTTGCCTACTAGTCAAAGATCCCATATTTTAGTTTTCAAAATAAAATGTTAATGTATACAATTACATTGATTTCAGTATTTAATGTATAGGTATTTGTTGTAAAGGTAGAAAAGACAACAGTAAATAGTCTGTCATGATATTAGTGAATTATTCACATGGAATTATAATTGTAAATCCTAGCTAAACAGCTAGCTAAATCACTAGTTGTTAGGTACTAAATTCTAGAGAATATAGAAACTGAGTTAAGATGCCAGAGAGGCTTCAATTATAAGACTCGTCGTTTGGGAATCAAAGTTCAGAGTTCATCAGAGATCAGCAGATTGACAAATGACAGCAGGTGACAGTGTTGACTGGCACTTTGGCAAAGACCAATACTAAAGTTCTCCTTGACCTGGACCAGCCAGAGGACCAGCCTGGACTACTTGGAGTCACTGTCACTGGGTGGTGGTTATCAAGAAGGGACTAATGGAGACAGAGATCTTATGGAAAATACTGAATTGACAAATAACTGTGGCACTGTGGCAGGGTCTCAATCAGTTCCACCTGGCTCTAGCTGCAATAGCTGCAATAGCTGCAACAGCCGCCGCCACGGCGCCACAGCGTGCACGCGGAGCCTTTTTGCAATAGCGTGGCAGGCGTGTTATTAAGGCCGATTCCACATGGAGCCCCTTCTTTATCCCCTGCTCCTAGCCCCTACCCCGTCCCTGGTACCACCGGCTATACAACAGAGTCCACCGTCTAGACTATCACGTACTTCGTGTAATTTTTAAAATAAGTAATAACAATAATTTTCTAAATTTTTC
>UXGC01002665.1:0-10588 GCA_900480045.1 Eurytoma adleriae
GAGTTTGTCTGTCGATTAGTGGCTACTATACTAATTTTTCGTAGACTTTATCGTAAAATTTAATGCAACATTTTTCTGCGTGTAAGTTCGAATTAAAAATCTGTATAAAGGTTATGAGTCGAGGATTAAAATATTGCTACTCCCATAATTCCTCGTTCTGTGTAGCGGACTGTCGTATAGCAGCCTCTTAAAACTGCACACGTGAACCATTGAAATGGGAGCAAAGAGTTTACAGTGTGCTGGCCATCGATGCGATACCGACAATCCTAATCGCAGATACACGTAGGCTTAGATGGAAATCTTAGATGGATTAGATGTACCGTGGTAAAACAGCGACGTCCAAGCCAAATATTTTCAAGCCATACCCGAAGACATTAATGGTGGCAGATATAAATTTCGCGTTTCATAAATAAAACAGCAGTCCGTAAAGCTCGCCGACTAGGGGGCAGAGGCCGTAGCGCCGTAATAACTCTGTCAACGGGCGCTAACGGAGCGGCGAGAATCGCCGGCCAAGTATCCGGGGTGGCTGGTTTCCCTTCACTCTTCAACCCCCACCACCTGGCCCTCTGACGTCAGGCTTCGATTTTTCACTCGCACCTCTTGCTCATTCCGGTGTGGCTATCGGCCGGTGAAATTTCGATCGCTCGGCTGCGTTTCGCCACGCGAAATTAGGCGTTTTAAAAGGAGCTTCGTTGTTTGTTCCACAACTAAGACTGAGATATTAATTCCCGGCCTTTACGGTTGGATATATTTATGGTTTTACGGGACTTCGTTGTATTCTGGACCCGTTCCTACGTGTGTACGTGTGCTTTTTGTAATGGTCAATGGAGGACGTGAATTTTTTAAAAAAGGACGCAGCTTTTTGATCGAAAAAAAAAATTTCCGCTGATGCATAGAAATTTCTTTTTTCGAATGGAATGGATTTTGATCCTGACTTTTATGCGACATTATGCTTGAATAATTATATATTAGTTGATGAAAGCAGCCCGATTTCTCTTTATACACCGTACCTTAAGCTGTGGTTATCACTTTCAACTGTTAGAATTCCGAAAAAGGAGTATCAATTTACATGTCCGCAACGTAATCAGTATAAATTTCACTGAACGTACATAAATTACCGATTACTTATTATAAAATTATCGTCCATAAAATAAAAGTTAAGAAGGAAATTTGTAAAATATAAAAATAAATAAGAACCAGTGAAGCAACAGCCGAAACTTAGAGTACACGATTGAAAAAAGAAATTGTGACTTCTGAAGGCGTTAAAAAAATTTTGCGCGAATGAATCTCTTTCTCTCGTCGGTGAAAACAGGCAGAGCAGCGCACAACCGGTCGCTCGGCTGATCAGAACTGGAACGCCGCGGTGGCGCGCCCATCCTTGGACTTCAATGGAAAAGTTCATTCAACATCGTTAAACCCTCTCTCCGCGATCGCTCGGTAATTGCCCATAGGGAAATAAGACTAAAAGGGAAGAAATTGAAGGACGGCCTGTGGCAAAAAAAGAACGGAGGAAAAAGCGCGACGCGGCTCGATTAAACGACGCCAGCGTGTAACACCTTTTTCTACGCTACACATCAAAAAGAAGATTTTTTCTTTCGAGTGTCGTAACTCAAGTTGGTTATCTATTTATTTTAATCAAATATGCTGATTTTTTTTTTCTTTTCGAAAAATTTCCACTGTATAAGCATCGATCGAGTTCACTGAGCCAATAGCGAATTTAGGATCTCATTGAGTGCTTATTTGTATTTCTTCTTATGCGATATGTATTCAGCTGCGGGCATTTATGAAAATTAACTTTCCACTGAGGTCAGAGGTGCATTTAAAACAAATGTAATCTACCTTTATGGCTTGATATTTAATCACACAGCGCTACTGATAATCAAATATTTAATATTCTGGACTATGATCGCACGCGAATGTAGGTGTATAATAATATAGATAATAATCGCTAATTTCGTATAAACTGAACAAACATTTGACCGTTCAATAGTTGAATAGATTGAAAACCAAAAAGCGGGAATATAATTCATTGATCGGATCAGTCGTAATTTGTAGTTTCCTGTAATAACAGACATTCGGCCAAAAGTACATTAATAAATATTTAATTGTTCGATTATAATTAAATCCAACAAATCCTGATAAAAGATCGCGACACAATTGATCTAAATCCAGCCGATCGGGGATTCTTATCTCTCTTCGTCGTACCTGAATTACCAGACGATTATTGATTGTTTTTTTTCTACTTTTAACTTTTGCAGCTTCGACAAAAATGAAAAAGAATCGGTGAAAGTTAATGAGAAGGAGGAAAACGTGCATGAGGAAAGTGCGCCCAGCGTGGAATTTCGACTGTGTCCTTATGTCATCTTCTCACACCACCGAAATGATATTCTCCCTTTTTTCCTCCAGCACATTTCATTTTCTTGTTTACCGCTTTAATGCAGTTTTATATAATTTAAATTTGTTATGCGACTGCATTGTTGCATCGTACCCGCATAATTGTATTTCGCGATAGCAAGTTTTCATTTTTTTTTATCTGACTCCGCGTAAGTTGCAGTGCAGTCGTTTTCAATTTCAAATTGTGCAGCTTTCAAGATTATTCAAAATAGCTAGATTTCTTACTTTCTTCACATAATAGATTTAACTTACAAACTTTTTTTAAAATGACTTTAATCTAAGAAAAATTAATTCTTTTTTAACTTAGAATAGATTTAATTTTGATAAAAGTAAATTTAGATTTAAAAAAGCAGATTTTGCATATAACGATTTGTAGCTGATGATCAAATATAAAGTAAAGAACGAATAATAAGCAGCACTATGACTTATTTTTAAAGAAGTCAATCGATGCTTACTTGTGAGTCAATTAATAATAAGACGATTAATCTTGCACCATTGTTATTATTTTCTGATTTACATAATTCTAAAAATTGCATTCTAACTAGTTACAGAGAATCTTAATTAGACATTAACGTCACTGCCATTAGATGATCTCCTGCCGGGAAGAAAATTAAAATGCATAATTACATTCGTCACATCTTGATAACGCTATAATCGATATCAACAAACTATATAACGCCAAATTCTAATTAAAAAAAATTGCAACGTTAAAGTGACTCTAATAATTCTAAATATTTCTCGCACTGAAGACGCTAACCTAAAAATTTCGTTAAACTATCAGATAAGCTAATCTCTGTTTTGAATCACTGCTGGAATGTGGCGACGCAACGCTGGAATGCGAGCAGAGCAACTCTATGTTCTAAGCCAACAATCGTAACTGTGCCGGAAAACAACGAGCCGCGACCTCGCAGCGCACGCCAAGAGCAATTTCGCGAAAATCACAGTGAGTCAACTGCTGCAGCTCAGCGAAAAGTCGCTAGCGCCTTATCTCGTGTTTGTTTAGGTCCCAGCCTTGACCGTGCGGTGTCATCAGCCCGCCGATCGTCGCCGAAGTGTCATCGTCGGTCAACGGTGCAACAGACCGGACCTGGCCATTGTCCCTGCCGTGACTCTCCTCTCTCTCTATCTCTCTTACTCTCGCCTTGAACAGTCCGCGCGCGATTTCCTTGCGCTTTCCGCGGAATTTGCGCGGCGGAAAGACCAATGACGCATGTGTAATCGACGCCCCGAAGCGCCGACGGTGCACGCCTGCTTTTGCCGGGCGATTGAGCGATCGCGCTCATCCGCGCCATCTACTGCATTAACCCCCGAGGTGGCTTTAAAAACTCATCTGTCAAGAAAGAATCGCTCGCTTCGATGGGCTGCCGAGTTTTCATGTGAGGATTCTTTATTGTTTCAGACCATCACTCTTGATGTTCCTTCTCTAAAATGTTTATCTTTATTTGTATAATACTTTTTTATTTACTTCAATGTTTAACCGAGTAAAAGGCTCCATTAATTGACTCGAAAGTTCTGTGGCTATTGTAACAGTGCAAAAAGACTCTAACGGCCAAGTAGAACCAATTCCATCGGAGAATATTATGATTCCCTCAAAAACAAATTTCGGCGTTTCGTCCCGAACTGTTAGTGTGGACTCATCAGTGGAGCACTAGTAGCCCTTCTCCAGACGCCTACACTGAAAAGGGATCGGGCGAGTTACACTCCCTGACGGTAGCGCCACCGTCCCTGTGACGCGAATAGCAGTGTAACTGTACGCTAGGGGAGCAACTGTACCGACTTGGGATCGTTACTCTCCCAAAGCAAGAAAGTTGCTCGACTTAACGTCGCTCCGAGCGATGTTGGGAAAGTTACTCGCCCAAGACGGGAAGGAAACTCTCCCTAGATGGTCGGACAGTTTCCCCAAGTGAGAGGTGGCGCTGCGCGCTCGGCTTCCAAAGCGTAACTCGCCCGATCCCTTTTCAGTGTAGCTAGTCAGATTTCTCGATGGCTTATATATTATGCCCCACACCGAAAAACTTTTGGGTTAAGCGGGTTCCTACCGGTAGTAACGAAGTAACGTCTTAACTGTGGGGCCGCACTGCTCCCACATTTGGATTCGCAGCAGCACCTCACGCATGCTCGCACGTCAGATGGCGCAGCGGTTGCTCCACGTTAGGAGAGCCACTGTATCACGGTGGGAACGCAGCGCTCCAACATGGGAACGTTGCGGTTCCGCAAACGCGTATAGCAATTGCTCTGCTGTAAAGAAAGCAGCTGCACCTGCTGATACTACCACGGTGCCAAAAGTTTTTCCGTGCAGTATTACATATAAGCCGCCGAGAGATCTGGCTAGGCGTCTGGAGAAGGACTGTTAGTGCTCCACTGCTGAGTCCACACTAGCAGTCTGGGTCGAAACGCCCAAATTTGTTTTTGAGGGAATCATAATATTCTCCGATGGCATAGGTTCTACTTGGTTGTTAGTCTTTTTGCATTCTTTAATACTTTTGAAATTTGCAAAATTGAATTATACCGAAGTTAACTTAAAAAACAATGGCAGATTCTTGTGAAGTGTTTAAAAACGTGATTTGATTGGTTCATGAGTATACCTGGTTGAATGAATGTTTTGGTACACTATAAATAATCTTCAATGAATGAATGAATCTGTATCAGATTTGTTTACATTTTGATGCTAAAAACAAAGTCGACTTTTCTTGGAAGATTGCTTTAATAGGAATAAAATATACTGGACGTCATTTGGACAAAAAAGTGGTTCTGCATAATCATCGCATAAAAAAACCTTCGACCATCACAGAAGAAACGTAAACTAACTCGAGAAAAGTCTCGACAGACTTTAGCTATAATATAGTAAGAGATTTTGTAATTGATAAACATCTGCTTTAGAAAAACCAAATATACACAAAAATGGATTATCGTTAAAAATCAAACATGACATTCAAATCTTCTAAGTTTGAAAAAAGTTCTTCATACATTACTCCTAGAAACCAAATCATCCGCCTCTTCTTTGTATTAATTAAAACCAAATTATAATCTGGTAACTTTGCTCCAAACTCAAATTAGGATTTGATCACTTTTCAAATTGGCGAATAAAATTCTTTTGCTATGAGCCATACAAAACAATAAAGAATACAAAATAGTAGTTACAATTTTGCGGAAGGTCAGCGCGAGGTAAAAAAGATAGAAATGGACGCACCAGCAGGGGGGGAGGGGCATTTTATCATTTCAAACGAAACACATCAGTGCATAAAGAACGAGGCTCACCACAAATTTCGGTCGGACCGGCGTGTTCTGAAGAAAAAAAAGCCTCCCGACGTGAGGAAGATAAGCGAAAAAAAGAGTAGATCCTCCGTAGGTCGATTAAATGCGCGGCCAGCGAGAGCAAAGCAGCGCTGTTGACGTCACAATTGACCGTAGGAATTATGTGGCATTACCCGTTCGCTAATTGCACGTCTGCGCACTCGCATCTACATAGTGGATGTGTGCGCGCGTGCCCGGCCATCCGAGCACTGTTTTTATTCGGTCAATTTTATTTTTTATCTCTCATTCACCTCCGATTCTTTTTTTCTTCAATTATCCGCCGTTTTTCTAATGCACCTTTATCGAGGCTAGCTGTTGCAATTTTTCTCTTGCTCTTCGCTTGTCTTCACTTTTTCTTCTCTTGCTTTTGTGTGAAGCATAGGGAAATTACTTCTTTTTGTTCATCAAAAGAAAAGACGTTAGTTAATGTTAAACTTCTTCTCAAGCTAAATAAACTACTTACTGTTAATAGTAAATTAAATATTGTAATCGCTCCTATTTGAGGTTAGAATGTTCACAGGCCACCAGGTGGCGCATCGGTATCGCTTGATTCCCAATTCACCGTGAAATTTTACTTTTATTGAAATTTTCCAGAAGCTGGTACCAATAATTCTGGACGCAGTGGTCGGCGCCAGCAGTAATGCACCAAACAAATAACGATAAATTAAATTCTTGGTATTTAATATTCTTGTTAAACTTTCGAAGTTTTCGGAAAAATTTAAGGAAAAAAATCGCTTGATTGTGGATCATTTAAAAATGGACTTTACAACATACGACGTCCATGAGAATAAGACGAGCGCTGCGTTGGTGAAAGAAAACATTCTTACTCCGATTAAAAACCAGTCGTTGTCCTTGAAGGAAGTTGTATTTCCGAGGGATGTTTCTTTCTTATTTTATGAATATTCCTTGCTTATAGTGCTTTAACGTTCTGTGCATTACTAAGTAATGTGCAATAATTTAAATAACAACATGTATAATTTATAAATTTTGTATTTTTTAAATTAATATAATGATTTTAAATATTATATTGAAGACGTCATAACTGTGTTTTGTTTTTTGTTCAGCATTATTATTTGTGTAAAATGAGCATATTATTGATATGAAATGTGTAAAATTGTATAAAAATGAAAACAAAATTCCTTTTTAAATATTATCGATCTATGAAATTAGCTTAAAAGAAAAACTTATATAAAGAAAAAGCATTTTAAAGAAGACTATCTTTTACAGAATAATCTTCTGTATTTTTCAGAATGACGGAAAAAGTGACTTACTCATAATGAAATCAATTATACAATTTAATGATGTAATCATGACTTACTTTACTCTAACCAATGAAAACAAACTATCAAGGCAATCCTCAGTTGACAATCATTTCTTAGTAACGTGAACTGCTACCCGTTCTGCAACATAGGTGAAATAGTATAAAATACAATAAACACCTTCTAAGATACACCAACACAAATTCGAATAATTGATCACGCAGTCCAAATCTTCGTTGCTTAATTCTAATTGATACACAAAAAGTTTTTGCGCTCTGATATAATCCCTCCCACAATATTTTGAACTTTATCGTTTGACCTCACGCGACCCGTCCGCGTTCGCCGGCGTCTTCGGCACCGCCAGTATCTCGCTTCAGACGGTCGGCACATGCTGTCTGCTGTACTCTCAACATATTTTTTTCTGCATGACTGGATCGCCGAATAATATGCCTCTTGAGAATATAAAGAAAGTTCGGTTTTTCAAGTTAATAGTGAGGTGAACATTTGGACACGAAGCTGAACAATTGGTTCACGTGGTTAATCTTCGATGTTTTTCAATTGTGCCTTTGCGAACGTTTATTAAGTATTGTTAATGAGGTAGGTATCATGCGGAGTCTTACGTAAAACTTGAATAGAATTGATATATCGATTATCGTGATCACCTGTACCGAGATTAGCATCCTTAAAGTAACGTACAGTCAAACTCAGAAAATTTCTTTCACTTTGGTAATACAACCAGTTTATACTACGTGCATTTGATACAATAACACGTACATTCGCGAATCTAATTTAGAGAAATCTGTTATTTATTATAGAACCAATTTTTAAGGACGCAATAGTTATATTTATATTTCGAGTGTTGCGAGTATTCCTTATTAACATAAGTATTGAGATATCCTTGAATATGGAATCATGGAGTTTCAATTCGAAGTATCTCGAAACTCTAAATTGATGAGCGTGAATCAGTTGCGGTTGGATGTTTTTTGTTTTATTAACCTGTAAACTGACAGGATTTGAGGTTTCTACCGAGGGTTTCTACGCTTCCTTTAAAAGCGCCCAAATGTGGATCTTGTATCACATGTATCAGATATATTATACAATTCATATAACCGATTTACCGACATCTCCAATTGTTTTGCTTCCTCCTAGAGGAAGCTTTGTATTTTCTCCTAGTAACAGTAAATACCTAGGCTGAGTTAATTACGCCTCAATCTTCTAGTCGATCGAAAAAAAAAGTTTAGCTTCAGTATTGAAAAAAAATCTACAAATTCACAATTGCGAAAAAAATTTAGAAATTTAGAAAAAGAAGAATAAATCCCGATTACCGATTTTATCACTGTAAATCTGAAAATGTAAATAGTGAAATATTTTATGTAAAAAATCATTCACTTACTCAGTACGTAAACGACTTTTCAGACTTCACTATTCAAATTTCCCAAGTTTATTTCGCATTTTCAGATTTAACCGAAAGAAACCGGTATCCCTATAAATATCCCTTGCAATCTTCTTTTGGACTTGTTTAGAATTTTGTATGTCATTTCCAAACTGCAAAGCTTTGTCTCATTCGATTTGACTTTTAAAGGCAGCATCGGGCGTGTATGCGGTGCTGAAAGAGCGAGGCGAGGAGGACCGCCGACCTTCGCGATCGGCCATCGGCAAAAGCGAGAGCAGGCGCGTGTTATCTGGTATCTGCTCGCCGAGAAAAAGACACGAGCCGAGAGAAACAAGAGGGAACGAGTGCGCGCAATCGACAGAACAGCGGCGCGAGGTTGACGACAGTTGATTTATTAATCGGCAGCGAAAAGTGTGCTCGAGAGCCGGTATATATCCCCGGTGGAGCCGGCCTCGCAGTTGTTGCTACGCGACTTCGCCTCGCCTTCTTCCCCCGTCCCTATTTTTTCGAGAGTCGCACTTTAAAGCGTCTTATCAAACGAAGAAAAGCTCACGCTTGACGAAGGAATGTTTTTGTTGTATTTAGCTGGTTTGTTTAATTTTGGGGCAAAAATAATTCGAGCTTCTCTTGTTCTCTTCCTGGGTTAATTGTTTAAGTATGCATATATCTGCTTTGGTTGTTAAAGGAAAAAACAACATCATCAGACTATTTACGTGCGGTCGTATGCTCTGATCAAATTTGCAGTTTTATCGTGATTCTCAAAATAAAAATTTTGAATGCCGTATATTAGCTTTCGATTCCCATATTTTTACTTTTAATCAAATTTGAAATTGGTATTAGGTATTGCTATAAGTTACCAATCTTCATATTTATCATTTTATTTACGCGAATCTAATTCAGAAGGCCATGAAACATAAAATGGAAACCTCATTTGAATAAGTTAAATTTGCAGTTTAGTGAAATTTATGTGTCATAAAGAAAGCTCAACCTCGTATTTCTACTAGGTTTATTGAAGAATGATTATGTGAGTAGATAACATAAACACATGTGCGTATAATGTTTTATCACTTGTGACTATAATTAATTAAATAAACTTTTATTTAGAATAATTTGGCCAAAATATTTTATTTTCAACTACTCAGTGAAAGTAAAAGATTATAAACTTAAGTGGGATTACGATTTACTTGACTGACAACAAAACACTCGACATTTTTTTCATTTAATGCTGAGAACAAGATCAGGTAATAAAATACATTTATATTTCTCTCCATCAATTAAGAATAAGTGAATAAAAAAATTATTCACTGACAATAAAAAGATACCTTTTTAAAATAGCGAATTGTAATTTTACCTCCAGCCATAAAGAAGTAACTGCAGTGTTACGAAACTCTTTGAATGGCTTGAATCATGTTCATGTGATAAAGAAAAAACAAAACTACAAACAAATGAAAGACTTTCGGAGATAAAGAAACCTTGTTCATAAAAAGACTCATGACACTTGTTACACGACTAATCAAAGATGCAGTCCAAACAACAAATAAAAGCGCAGACGAGGGAGTTCATTGAAATATGGTTCATTGAAAATAGCCCATGCTAATGAATACCGCAAATTCTTTGAATCCATCTGCAAACAATTTTCAATTCTCTAATCGGCAGTGGAAAGATTGTTAAGCGCAGCACAAAATTTGCACTTCATTAAAAGATTTTTTTCTTTAGTTTAAAGGAGTTGTCCCAATTTTTCATTTTATTCAGAATCTTTTCAAAAATTTGTACAGGCATTTATGATAACGATACTTATAAGATTATAAAATTTCATAAGGTCCAGCTTTGATGAATCAAAGATACATCAAAAATTGTAACTTTTAATACGGTGTCTTATGGTGGATTCGTTTTAAAATATCCGTTTTCACCCGCTATTTTCAAACTTTTCTTTAAATTTAAAAAAAATTAACATATTTGTTAAATAATAGATTTAGAATACTATATTCAAAACTGTGGATGCCTAACTTCACTGTAGATCGTTTTACAAGCCTATGACCAATGTTGTTTTTAAAAGGAAAAAAGGCTCGAATGATCACGTTGAGCAAAGTAATATTGCTCCCATCGTGCAACGTTCCGTGAGGCGATCTGTAGTATTGACAGACTCTTAAAAATCACACATGTGAACTATATTTGATGAGAGCAAGGGGTAAAATATAGTGTGTTTCGGCCACAGATTGTCGGCTGGCCATCGTCAGTACGATACCGA
>UXGC01002666.1:0-10585 GCA_900480045.1 Eurytoma adleriae
CAAGTAAATATTACTTTAATTCAAGTAAATGTTACTTGAATCAAGTAAGATTTCTTTAGTAACAATAATTTTTTTTTTCTGTGTACCAATCCTCTTTAAAAAAAGCTTTTTTAAAAAACCATTTCAGGTTTCGCATTAACCGTTCGACCGCTTAGATAAAAAAGACCACAAAAAGAAGGAAAAAACGAAACGAGCGCATTTTCATCATAACACCGTCTCGAATTCCGGCGCGGAATCGCCGCTGGGTCATTCGGGGGGGTCATTTGCCGCTGGAAAAAAGCTTCCGCCGGGCTAATTAAAAGCTGCATTCGCGAGGCGAAGAAACGCCGCGGGGGTAGGTGGGCGCGCGCGCGAGGTATTCGCGCGACCGGATGATATAAAGCCCCGGAAATATTGCGGGGTGCGACCGCGCGGCAAACTTCCCTTCCGCCGCGGCAGCTGGGACTCGCGCGCGGCTCGATGCGGTTAGGGGCGGCGCGTCGGCCCGAGCCTTAATGGCGCGGCGCCGGTAAAACTGTAGGTAAGCTCCACGGTAATTGCGACCGCGGCCGCATGTACGACGCGAGGATTCGCGGTGTCCCCTTCTCCGCAAGCTCGAACCTCTGCTCGCGCACCTGGATTTTTTTTTCGGACGTGCACGGGGGAGGAGGAAACTTGGGGTGCGTCTTTTCGAGGATGTAATTTTTTTATATCAAAAGGTTTACCCTATAAAATTGAATTAATAAAAAACTAAATCTAGAATAAGTGAAAATCGATAAACTAATCACTAAAAAGTTAATTTCTTATAACTACTTTAGTGAAATTTTTATTCATTGTAGTGATTTTTCATTAACTCAACTTTAGATGATATAGGAAAATAGGAAATTACTTAATTTAATATCTATTCGTTCTTAATAAATTATATGTGTTACACATTAGACGTCAACGTAGTATAATAACATTTATGATTTTCCATTTAGGAAACGAATTGTTCAAAGCTCAGAAGTTATATTTTCTAAAAAAAATTATTAAAGCCAATAATGAATGATTCTTAATAAGAATGAGAACGATTCTTTATCTGAGATCAGCAGATATAAAGTTCTGCTTAAATGGAAAAACAATTTAAGATAAATAGATCATTATCAAATGACGAGTAAGTTAACACAGTGCAATATAAATAACTTATTATTTTAGAAAGAAAAGTTAACACTGTAATTGAGGAAGACATAATTCTTTTAGTAAATATCTTTTATTTGTCGGTTCCAGTGTGGATTTTAATTAACTCGTAAATTTTCTCTCTTATAAAAAAATGATAGCAGGATGTTGTGAAGCATTTAAAAACAAAATTTAATTGGTTCATGAGTATATCCGGTTGAATAGCGGCAAAATTTAAAAAATGTTATAATGCACCATCGGTAAATAAATACGTCTATGACAAATCTGAACTGAATTGAATTTTGCCAGTTTCATTTTAAAACACTGAAAGCGTAAAATAAAAAATAACCACTATAGCAACTATATCTTCATCCACCACAATATTTCCCTTTATAAAACAATAAATTAATATTGAAAATTAGTTTGAAACTTCGAACTCAAACTCCCCAAAGTTTCTCGAATGTAAACCAAAGTGTAAATGGATCGTTTCCCGCGCAAAAAATCATATCCCCTTTTCAGCGCCCCGTATGAAAGTCGATTAATCCAATAATTTGATTTACTTTGTTTCAGAACTCGGAAATCTCATTGTTCGAGACGAACATACGTTTCATGGGTAGCCTGCTGGCCTGCTACGCTCTGACCGGCGACGTGATGTTCCGCGATAAGGCAGCTCAGCTCGGCGAGCGTATGTTGCCGGCCTTCCAAACGGAAACCGGAATTCCTCACTCCCTCATCAACCTTCACACCGGGGTGAGTAGACGCTATCCCAAGTTTCTCTTGCGGTTTTCGTCGACGACGAAGACAAACTCCGGCCCCGCGCGCGAGTTGACTTTGGCCCAACTTCGGGAGCCGCTCTCTCGAGGAGCGATCGCTACCCCGCGATAAGGGAACAAAAAAAAATCGACGAGTTGGCCCCGCCTACCGGACGATCTCCCGTTGAATCGCTTAATTTTGCATTGACGCGTATCGCGATGACTTTGAATAATTCGTCATTTAATTCGCCGTCGGGTAATGAAGAATGACTGGAAATTGCATTTAGCAATTTTCCGCCGGACGGACTGTCAATGCCGCTATCGAGACAGTCGCCGGTGCGAATGATTCAGGTGGATAAGAATAATTTACTTTGCTTTCGTAAGAGAAATTTTCACGATCGATGTAGAAAAAGTCGTGGTATTATCGTATCCCGTGGCAGCGAGTGGAAGGTAAAGGAAAATTGATTTACTCAAGGCGAATCTCAATTATTTGTCGGAGCCATTAATTTCTCATTTCACAAGTGCCGAGATGTCCGTGGATTTATTTTCCGATAACCGGCGCGAATACCCGGAATACATTCTGGTCGAAATTCCGAAAATTTCTCGCCACCACGGTCGATGAAATTCCCATCTTCCCACGTCGACCTTCCACTCTCTTTCCTCCTCATCCCGCAGTAATCATTTTCTTCGCGACAATAAACTTGCCGGGTATCTTTTACCGTTAGCCCCCGGCAAACCGTTCCGCGCGACCCGAACTATTCCGAATTATTTGGAGTTTTTAAATTTCGCAACCTTTTTTTCCCTCGGGTACAGTCCGTGGAATTTCGACGATTCCGTGGGAAAATTATCGCGTTTTTTTTTGTATTTATTTTTGAATCATAAATAACGTCTTTGTGTTGAGAAACAAACTGCTGTTAGATAAAAGACAATCGTTTGTCTTACAAGAAAAATACGGAAAGGAAATTAATTATAGAATGTACACTAGGTAATAATTAGGTTATTTTAATTTTTTAACTTGTTTTAAGGGGACTATAGTCTATAGACAGGGTTGAAACTAGAAAAAATAGATATTTATTGATCAGTCCTGTATAAAAAAAGTAATGATCGAATAAAAGTCACACCAAAAATATTTACTCACTGTTTTAAATTTCATGTCACTTAAAGCATAGAAAAATATGTTCCAAAGATGATGTGAAAATTTTAGGACCTTTCGTTGTAAACTCACATTTGTGGACCCTATAACCGTAGCAAGTAGCTACTTGAGTTGATGTACTTGTTACTAGCACAAGTATTAATGTTTTTAAGTCTATAATTGATTCCAAAAGAAAAGTACGTAATAGTGAGTTCTTATAAAAAAATTTAGTAATTTAAAATTAATGTCTATTGTTTTCAAGTTTTAACCCTGTTTGGTCCCCTTTAAATCAAATTATAGTTATCTTGATAATTTCGTTTTTAATTTGACATAAAATAAGATTTTTTAATAAAATGTGCTTGAAAAATTTTCTATAATAGTAGTTCTAAAAATTCAAATTATTTATTTATTTAGAATATTTGTATAAATCATACTCTACGTAAATCGAAATTTATAGTATCACTTTGATTTTATACTTTGATTATAACTGAAAATATGATACACTGACAGCAAATCCCGCTATTAACACGTCAATTATGTCCTGAAGCGACGTGAAATTCCGTAAAACTCGAAAACAAATCCCCAAGGAACACACAGCGCGCGTAAAACGTCCGTCAAAAAAAGGCAACAGCCGCGGCGAAAATAAAAAGTGCCGTCGGATAACCCGTCGAATGACGTCGGCCCGGCGAAATTTAATAACATTTTATTTACACCTGTCTCCCCGCCGCATAACTCGTTCGCCGCGTCCCGCGAGACCCTCCGCGGGCTGACAGGCCGCTCGCGTCGCTCTCGCGAAATCGAAAGAGCAAGAGCATCGGCGAGTAAAAAGGCCTGGGGGGGAGGAGGGGGTGGAAGAGCCGGACGCGGGTTATATACAGTGCGTGAGCGTCGGAGGCCCTCGGGACCTTTTTCCCGCTGACTGCGGAATATATACGCGCCGAGCGCCGGTTGATTAAACCGAGAAGTGGGCCAGAAGCGGCCAGTCATTGTACCCGATCGCCCGGCCTCGCCGATCGTTACTCCCCCTCCCCCGCACCCCCCTCTCCGTCGCGCGGACCATCCCCGCGGCGCCGCGCGAAAAGGACTTCAAAACCGTTATCAGCTTTTTCAATTTGAGCCCGGCCGCGGAGCTGCGCCCGCGATAACTATTTCGGCCCGCGCGAAGTACCGTAATATCGGGCTGACCGATTGTTTCGCGGGAGCCTCTCGACTTTGTATTTCCGCCCGGCGCTCTTTCTCTCTCCGTCTCGCTCTGGAGCGCGCGCGGCTCTCGAATGCGCGATATGAAGCGCGGGCTTGATTAGATTTTTTTCGTCGGGAGCTTTAATGAATTTTTATCGAGGCACGAATTTCGGATGGTAAACACGCCGGGAGCATGAGCTATGCGGGAGGTATCGTTATGTGATGAATTTTTAGTGCGCTTGTTTTCTTTTTGTTGGAGAAAGAAGGTATTGCAGATTTATTTCGATTAAATTTTTAGAAATTTTGCTTTAAACTTACGATTATAGTTGCATTTCTATTTGAATAATTACAAACTATAACCATGAATTTTTTTAAACTCTTCTTTTGAATATTAAGTCCTTTTTTAAGTACTTTCTAATTCGTCAAATTATAATAAAATAAAACAAAATATTATTAAAATGTAATTCATGGGATTTTTTCATAATGAACATAATTTATTTTAAAATCTAATTGTTTGTTAGTAACATTAACAATAAGTGTATGAATTTAAAAAACTACTTTTTATTTTTAACTATCATTATATCTAATTAGTAATAATCACTACGACACTAATTAATTATAAGTCACGGTTAACATTCATTTACTGAAATTTATAGATATTTAACTTTTAAAGTCAACAAAATTGTTTAAATTCTACGTGAACTTTATTAATTTAAAACAAATCAATATATCGTTCAGTAATTGAAAAAAAAGTAGCATCTTTACACGAGTGATCCATATGTATGCATAATTACGATGTACGTTATTTTGTCCGCCCGCATTACGTAAATAAATTCGCTTATTCAAATTAACTATTCCCCGCGAAAAACTGGAAAATCATCATCCGCGCGTCACCGGTCCGTTAAAAACGCCACGCGGGGTTCGAACGCTGCAGCCGACGTCGACACTCATGGAATTAATATTCGAAAAAGCGAATTAGCGGGCCCGGAGCTTCATCTCGCCGCCCTCGAAATTCTCGCACGACCGACAGAGACTTTAATTAGCGGGTGCCATCTGCGCCGAATTCTCATCGCGTATCAAGCGCCGCCCGGCCGACCACCCGCGCTGCGCGTACACACTGCGGGAGGAGCGCGCACCGCTCCGGCGGATGCCGCGCGGACGGGCGCATCGTGCGAAATTATCGCCGGGGATCCGCGTTAGCGATCTTTTCGCCGCTTAATTGCCGGACGTTAGTCTCGACTTCCGCTCGCGGGGAGGATCGGTAATTTACCGCCGTTTTTTACGCCCGTTATATGCTAATGTTCGCTTTTTTTTTATTTATTTTCCGCTTGTTTTACTCTCGGGTTTATTTTCGCCGGGATCTCGAAGGCGAGGGCTTCCGAAAAGCGTGCGCTATCTCGGGCGAGCTTCTTCGCCCTTTTTTTTTTAGCGAGGTGATAAGGCGAGGGAGTGTACGTAGGGTAGACTGCTTTCCGAACGCCGAGGAAGATTGAAAATGCCCGCACGAGCAGTAATTTTTCTCGGGGATATTAATCTGTCGGGTTACTTTTTTTTATTAATTGGACGTTGAATGTGATTCGAAAGTTAATTTAAAAATCGATTGTTCAATTAATGTCATTCTAGATTTGAACTTTTATTACGATTTTTTTTTGTACAAGGTTCAAAGACTTATTGAAAAAATATAAACAAGACGGATGTAGAAAAATATTTTATGTACGAATAAAAGTGCCAGTTTGAAAAATTGAAAATTCAGAAAAAGCTTTTAGATATAACTGTTGCAAAGTAACGACTTTTTCAGATGGAAAAAAAATTGCATTTTCGTTTTTTTTTTTTTTTATAAACCTGGATGTGAAAAAGAAATGAATTTCCGGGATTCTCAGTTGATAAAATTTTTAATAGACTTCATCCAATATCCCTTTGAAAAGAAATTTTTAAAAGTTCAATTTCTATATAACACAATATTCCACTCTTATGACTTTAAGACCGGTTTAATAAAATTGCTTCATTAAAATTCCAGCTGCACAAAAAAAGAGAACGAATCACCACTCCCTCCGCGTAATACCAGTACAACCATTTGCCGCGATACAAAATAGGAAAATTGCGCAATATTAAATTGACTCAAGTCCGCCCGGATATTTCAGAGTTAATCCTTAATAAAAAAAGAATTATACCGCCGGGAAAAGCCCCTTAATTAAAGCGAAAGCCGCGAGGATCTTTATTAAGGATGAAAATTCAATTGTCACAGCGGCGAACACGGGCGACCCATTTGAAAATAAAAGGGAAAGAATTGCATTATTTCCCGCGAAAGATTGAAACTGCGACCGCGAAACAAATCAGGAAGTTTAAATCCGCCCGAACGTTCCGCGTCAAATTATGCTCGCAAATGGGATTTAAGAGGGCAACCGTTCCCGCCTCGCTCCTTTAATGCCCCCACCGTCGGCTCCTTCCTTTCCCAGTCGCTCGAATTAGGCGACGAATATGCAAATGCATAATTGAGTCGCGAAAGCGTTAAGCTCCACCTTTAAAAGGCGATTTCACCGGGTCTCCCGGACCAAGTAAAAAAAAACGCGTCAACGAGAGCATCGGTTCCTTTTTATTTCGGGCCTCGCGATTAACCGCGAAGAGCCCGGGGTCACGTCCGTACTCTCCGTCTTGCCGATTATCTTTGACTGCGCCTTTTTAAAAGCGGAATTTAATCGCCGGCGAAACCCGCTAAAAGCACGGCGACTTCTGTTTCCCCGCGTTTACAAATGCTACTCCGAGGCGGCGTTTTTGCATTTAATGCATTTCGCTCCTCCTGTTTGTTTTAGTTTAAAAATATATATACATTTTTCGTTTTACACACGCAGCGGAGGGTGATAAATGACCATTTGGCCGTTTTTCTTTTGCAGGCGAGCAAAAATTACGGCTGGGCGAGCAGCGGCTGCAGCATCCTCTCCGAAATCGGGACAATGCACTTGGAATTCACGTACCTGAGTGACATCACGGGTAATCCCATCTACAGGGCGAAAGTCGAGAACGTCCGGAAAACTCTGAAAAATATGGAGAAGCCGAAGGGATTGTACCCGAACTACATCCACCCGAAAACTGGAAAATGGGGAAGGCGTGAGTATCTATCGATTCGCTTTTAAAACGCCAAGGCCGACACGGCGTAAAACAAAAAGAGGCAAAAAAGTAGAAAAAAGAAACACTTGCAACGCGCTTCGCTCGCAATAAACCGCGGCGCGCTCGCGGCGGGAATACAGAGTCGCGCGGGGGCGAGCCTCGGCTCGGAAATTTTCGAAGGGAGAGAGGCTGAAGAATACGCGAGCCGGGCACGTCTTATCAAATGAAAAATTCATGCCCCCTAACTAAAAGCATTATTAATCACGCGAAGGCAAATAAAAGTAAATGTCGCGCGGGACTCATGAATTATGCCCTCTTATTCCTCTCGCTTTTTCAATTTCCCTTTTTTTCATCCGCCTAATCCGTTTTGCGCCGAAAAAAAAGGAGATAGAGAGAGAAAGAGAGAGAGAGAGAGAGAGAGAGAGAGAGAGAGAGAGGAGGGAAGGGGGCGAAGGAAATAATAAAATGAACGAGGCGAAGGAGGAAAAAAAAAGAGGAGCAGGAAGGCCTTTTTCCCGTACGTATCTTTTCAATCCTCGATCTCCGCGCCTTTATCTCGCGCTTCCTCCTCGCGCAAAACTTCTCTGGGTGGCCCTCGTAATCCTCTAGAATTCAAAGAAAAGCAACGAGAGGCGAGCGTGCGCGCGCGCATTGGAGTCGAAGAGGTAACGGATGACGTCGGATTATAGTAATAACGCTCACTCTGTCTTTATCTCTTTCACCTTTACCCCTCCCCCGCCTCCTCCGCCATCCCCTTTCTCTGTTTAATTTTTGCCGCGCCTTATCTTCCTCCGAGAGACTCCTCTCCCTTTCTATATTTCTCTCTTTCTCTTATCGCTCGCTAGTATAAAAATATACACGGCTGAAAAGAATCGCAGCGTAAAGGAAAGTCACGTACGTAAATGCGTGACAGCGAATAGATTTTTTTAATCAGTACCTGATACACGCAATCTAAATGTAAGTTACTAACGTATAAGTGAGATTTTAATGTTGTAAATATTTTCGTAAAATACGAATGTATTTTAGTACTAATTCTGTGCAAGAAAATTTACTCCGTTGTCTGTGAACAAAATTTTTACGAATTTCACCAAAAAAATTAAAAAAAAAAGGGCAAGCGTGTGTCAATATGTGACATATCCTAGTGTCATGTAGGCGTGTGACACTAGGATAATTTTATGGGGAATCTGGTAAAACTTACTATCACATTTTTTTTAAATTATTAAAAATAAGGTATTAAACATTTTTTACGAAACAAAAAAATGCCGCGTATTAATAATTGCATTTTACTTTATTATTTAAAATTTGGTATGCAATAAAACGGCATAGCTATGCCTCTCTTTCTCTTATCGCCCGGTACAATCGCCGTTCCTTTTTTTTTCAACACGACTGAAAAGAGCCGTGGCTTATAAAAGAGGAGGGTCGCGTGCGTGAACGCGAGTCAGCGCATAGACTTTTCTAATCCGGACACGATCGCGGCCCCCGCCGGGTGCTTTTGGCGACTGGCGCGCATAAATTCCGCTAAAGCGCGGCTGACGGATGAAATTGCGCGCGCGTTAAGTAATTGATGAGAAATTGAAAGATTAAAGGCGAAGGAGCCGAGGAGTGCCGGTAGGGGCGAGTGAAGAAAATTGAGTTGAGGAGGGCCGGTACGGGGGGAGGGGAGGCGCGAAGCCGCAGAGATGGGACTTTCGCATGGATTTTCGCTCCTCGCTCCGTTTTTTTTTTGCGAATTCGCGCCTCTAACGCCAATCTCTAGAGCTCGATCTCATTCATTATGCTGTAAGATTAACTCTTCTCCTACCTGGCTTCTCCTTCTTTTATACGCTTTATCAGCCGCTCCCTATGTATTATGTATATCGCCTTTTACTCTTTCCCGCCTTTTGCTCGGCTTTTGGCTCGGGATTTCCTTGGTCTATTTTATTATCGGCGAATTAAGAAATTACATTAAAATTGTGGTGTACTTTTATAAAAGTGTAATTTTTGAAAATTGGAATATTTTTATTTATAAAGAATTGAAGAAGACAAAAGGAGTTCTAAATATTTTTAAAATTGCTTTCGTTAATCTCTCCAACTTGCTTTGGATAAAAATCGATCATTTTTTATCAAAGACAATTCGATACAATGACCCGTGAACTTAAGGCTTCGTTTGATGAAATGAATCCTTAGAAAAGATATGCTTATCTTTTACCAAAAGTAGACTTTAAATTTTAACAAAAAGATAGTACACCCAAGAAATTTCTTTTTCTTTAAACAAAAATTAATCTCCAATAAACTTTTTCATCGCAATACCTATATTTACCTTCCGAATGTGGAAAAACATATAAAAAAATGAATAACGTTATCGAAGATCAAACAACAGAATAATTAATTCAACCTCAATATAATCCATCGGCGAGAGCCGAATTAAAACTCGAATATAACATTTCACCCCGTTCTTTAAATTCCCGCGCAAAAAAGGAAGCGATTAATCGCCGCTCGCGGCCAATAACTTTGAATTCGGGCCAGCGCACTTTCGACTTAAAAAAATGTTTAATGAAAGCAATTCGCGAGGCGCGATATTACTTCGCCGAAATAAATAAAAGCCTCGGCTTTAGCGCACCCATAGCATAGACCCGTATACACCGGGCGGGGCTCCTCTCACCTATTAGCCTTTAACTCTCATTCGTGGCTGATCAAAGCGATCCGCGCGCATTCGGCCGGGATGCGCGCGCCTAGTAGGTGACAGCGCCCGGGGGGAATCGAACGCTCGATTACACCGCTCTCCCTCGCCCGGCCGCACTTTTTTTCCACCCCCGCCTCCCCCCCGGCGCTTCCCAATTCGCGCGCGCGCGTCCGCGGAAACTGGACGGCCCGTCGCGCGTGTATCCCCCCCGCTCGGACGTTATGCGCGGCCCGGAATCATTATGACAACACGCGGCCGGCCGCGCGGGACGCTCGTAAATCGGACGGTGCGTCGATCGCAACTAATACGCCGGCACGGCAAACACGCGCCGGACGCGGACGTTGGAAATATCGGACGCGATGCGTTTGCGGTGTACGGACGTGTTTTCGTCCGTATATCTTTACGATCGGTTGTTTACGGATATTTGGGGGGCTTTGAAAAGTGAGCGCTGCTTGATTGGGAGTGAGGTTCTTTTTTGAGGTGTACTTGATGAGAAATTATTCGGTTTTGTGAGAGGGAGTTTATTTAGATAGCACTAATCACTCTCTAAATTTTATTCAGTGATAAGTCCGCAACTGATCCGAAAAAAGTGTATATACACTGCAAAATAAGTGAATA
>UXGC01002667.1:0-10583 GCA_900480045.1 Eurytoma adleriae
CCTCAAAAAGCTGAAATGTGTTTTTCTTCGTCGAGAAGAAATGAAATGTGCTTTTCTTCGTTAGGGGCGACGATATGAATGATTCATTTTGTGAAACTACATTCTGCAAAAATTGCAACTTTCAAGCTCTATACCAAATTCATTGGTTTGCTGCTAGAGATTTTAATGACGAAGCTGTGCACGCTTTTCCTTCAAACACATATCAGAGCTACACTTCAATTCAACAATTTTATAATTTGTACGGAAATTCATAAATCAAAAAATCAGATTATTAAATAAAAAAAAGTGTACTGTTTTGAGAAGAGCACAAAGTTTTGTACCAGCTGTTCCATATTACATTACATTATCATTATTCGATGAATCGAGGCACATTGTTGGGTCTTGCATCAAAATTGTGCTCGGTAGAGCGTAATTTTCGCCCCGCTGAAGTTCAAATTCCGCCTAGCGATCGACATTAAAATTTTGCTTCAAAACTTCACCTCTCATTGTACTATATTGAAACTTCAGACGCTTCGTTAGTTACACATTTCTTAGTCCTTAATTAGACGTGTAATATCAATGCTTATAAGTAACATTAATTAGTCGTGCAATAACAATTACGCGAAGCATCGGAGTAAAGACTGTAATAATGAAGCGCATAGAATATTGACTAGAAAACTTCACGGATCGATTGCAGTTACCTACCGACGTCTTTGTTCTTTTGCTCCGGTGGTTTCTGGAAAAGCTTGCGGGAAAATGGGCGAGGGCAGGGCGTAAATACACTTGTTAACGGTGCGAAAGTGATTGATGCCTAGGTATTCCCCGGAATAATTTATCATGCTTATTTTAACTTTTCTCCGCAAGCTCCTGCTCTTGTCGAGGGGTGATGACGCAAACGCTCGCATTATTTTTTCCCGGAATGTTGATAAACACGCTGCGATATGTATCTCCTGGAATTTCGGAATATTAATAGATTATAGAGTGTCGTTAGAAGGCTACATTTTTATTAAAATTAATGCGAACGTAATCCTAATGTGGTAGTTTTCTTAAGTAAAAGGTGGCCATACATCAAATTTTCGCTTTGTTGATGATACTTTAATGAATGCGTTATGAAGAAATAGTGTGGGGATCTAGTTTTTTATTAATATATGGATAGGTCGTATTGCAATTTTTTTTTTTAATTTTTTCTACTACATCTATAGGATTTAATAAACAAACTCTATCTTAAAGCAAAATGTACTATTTAAAAAATTAAAAAAGAAAATAATAAATATTTAAATTCAATTTAAAATTTTAAGGATTCCATTTATTTTTGCACTAAAAAAATGAGTATCTAATAGGTCTACTACACAAACATCTAAAAAAAAAGATGATATTAGGATGTTGTGAAACTTTTAAAAACGCTATTTGATTGGTTCATGAGTATATCCGGTTGAATAGTGCTAAAATTCAAAGTTTTTGAATAAAGTTTCTTACCTTAAAAATTATAATGTTATATCATCTGTATATAAACATATCTGAGTGCGCGAAACACGTCGGATTTAGCTAGTATAACTATAGTGTATTCCATTTACGCGTGACAGCAAAGCGAACGGTACTCTCGCAGGATTTGGAAAAGCGATAAAAAATAATATCCCTCAAAAAATATAGACCACTCCGCGAGATCTGTCGGTGCTGCGGAACGTCACTCCGCTCCGTGACGTTTCCTTTTTATCCGTCCGCTCTAAAACCCCCGGCTAGCCCCGCCCCGTCGGGCGCTGAGAAAAAGGGGGACGTGAGCCGCTCGTGGGCGAGTAAAACTCTTGGCGTCGATCATCCGGGGACAGCGGGAATCCGGTCTATCAGCTATGCCGGGACGTCGCGCGGTCCTCCGGTAACGAGAATCGAATTAAGGGAATGATCAGGCTGATCCCGTCAGCTGTGCATGCCTGCGGCCGTCTGAATATTTTCGAGGGGTGGAGGCTACGTACGGGAGCAGGGGAGATTTCGACTCGTGTATTTGGGGTTGTAAGGGGAACGAGGCCTCGTTTTGTTCCTGGTTATTTGCATTTGGAGTGTCGGTCTTTAAATTTGATTTTCAATTTTGCTATCGCGCTAACGTCACTTGTCCGTAACTGATTTGTTCGATTGAAAAGTATGACGTGAGTGACTGGAGAAATTGGATTATGTTTGTTTTAATAAATGCAAAAATAAAAATTCTTTTTGTGAAATGAATCATCAGAAGATTTACTATCCCTTGCGAGAAGAAACTACTGGACAACTTCAATACTATATTTGGAAGTATTTCTGAGTAGTTTACCTACAGTTGCTAGTCAGTAGTTTTTTAGTGATTGTCAATTTACTATTAGAATTAGTAGCTGACATAGTTTTTTCTGTAGTTTTTCAAAAGGGATGCAAAGTTATTTAACCTGAAATTTTTTCCATTTATTGCATTAACTGGAAGGTTTTTGAGGTAGAATAAGTCATTATTTCCTTATTTAAGTGACATGTCATGTATTCAACGTCAGTGGGTATATTTTGATTAACATTTAGGGTTGAAGAAATAAATTATTAGATTCGAAACTTAAAGATTATCATTATCTTCTTTGTTATAATCCTTTTCCTTCCTCAGAAGATAATTATATAATTTACTTAATTTTTTTAGATTAAAAAAATTTGAAGCTTAAAAAGCTTCCTCTGTATTAAATATTATGCAATAAAAAATGTGTTATTACTTTTTATTACTAAAGGATAAAAGATACATTGAAATGCAAAATAATAAAAAGTAGACAAACAATTCACAAAGGGGACTCGCAATATTTTTCAATTGCACTAAAATGAAAGCGGCGAATACAGCTTATAGCATTGAAAATATGAGTAACATTTTTCATAAAAGTTGTTCAAAAATAATTTACATTGAGAAAAGCAACATCATTCAACATAACTGGAAATTCGTAATAAATTTTTCCACCTCTCATTTGCATTCTCGCATTCGCGTAAAACGATGTGAAAACTTCATTCATACGAAACGTACATAAAGAGTCGAGAGGACCATTTCATTCGGGGCTTTAAAAAATTGAAGTTCCACTTCGCAATTGTCCACAGCGTGGTCCACTTTATGGCGTCACTCGCCGCAAGTATACTCAAAAGGAAAAGAAAAAAAAGAGAAAATCCCCTTTGTCTTCCAAGCTACGAGTGAAATTCTTTAAAAATAACCCAGTGCTCTCATCGGGTGATTCCGGAGCCACCGGGCTGATCCCCGAAACAGCGAACAAATTGCCTCCGTTCCTCGTAAATCTTCCAAAGGATGATGACTCCTCCCTTTTCCGACATCGATCCGCGCGAAAAATCGCCGAAGGAGACGTTATCGGACCGACGGACCGATGCGGGCGAGTCTCCCGGATTTTATTGCAGCCACGCGGACGTGAAATAATTCCGCCTTAGCGGCGGATGTGGAAACTGATTATTTTTTCGCGGACGAATGTGTTTACACTTCGAAAAGGGAGGGCTCGCTCTCCGTATATTTCAGCCGGTTCGTCGATAATTGCAAAAGTTTGGATTATTTAAAAAAGCAATTAAACTTCGGACCGATCGATCCCTCGGTCCTCGGAAGGCGATAAGAAGTTTTGGATGGAGAGTGAAACTTCAAATAAATTCCTTCTTATGTAGGTGGTGACTAAATTGAAAGGTAATGTGGCCTGTAATATTTTTCTACATTTTGTAATAAAAAAATTTTAAAATACTCTTTTTGATAAAAGTGAAAAATACTACGTTTTTTGTACCTTAATTCCTGAATGTAATAACAAAAACCTACATTTTAAGAGGAAGATCACAGTTTCTAAAAAAGAATCACTCTTACTTATTCTGTTTATTCTGAAGCAACTTTTTCGATCAGCAAAAGTACAGTTTTTAATGATAATACTAGTCATAATAAAAAATAAAAAATTAAATTGCCCTTGGCCCTCGCAAATGGGCAATCTATTTTGCTGAAATTGCTCGCAATTGTTCATAACTTGTGGAACGACGTTATCTCGTATTGCCACACTACGCACAGCTTTGGATGCTAAGCAAACAATCAGATTGATATTCATTGTAGCCGGTAATACCTGAGGTGAATTTCAATATCGTCCGTTTTGGTCAATGCGAATTCCTTATACAATATAATTTAAGTTACAGGTGACGTGACGAAATATTTAACGTCTCTATTATTCTGATCCTTCTGAATTGCTTCATTCGCTTACTATCGTAACAATGGATTTATTATACTTATAGACAATTATTTCTGCAATATATTCATCAGAAACTTTCTTAAAGAATATTTTTATCGCTGCATGAAGTACTTAATTTTTCTCATGGACTAAAACTTTTGAAATTTCGCGCTCAAGCCTATTAACCTAGCAATTCGCGCTAAAAGGCTACCGCTGTAAAAGCTGCAGAAACTTTTCGAAAGATTATCCGAAAACTGACCTTTTAACGGCCGAAGCGAACAAAAAGAGGATCCAAATAGATTAAACCCTGACATCCGAGTTAGCGCTCGCAATTTAATATAGCGAAAAAGACGCGGCATCGATTATTCAAATGGACCGACCCGGCGAGGCGCACGAAACAAAAATTCGTCATTTGCATTTTCATGCATTTTGCAATCTCCCGCGCCGTCGTCATCTGCACAACAATCGGCGCATTTGGTGAATGCGTCAAAAGGTCCGCGGCAGCTTAGCAATTCAGATTACCGCGCCGAGGAATTTACGCGCGCTGACGAGGCGAAAAAAAAGGACTGCCGACTGCCGCGGGGGAATCGAGTCCGAAGGGCGTCGGGAGGGATCGAGTGAAAATTCAATGAGTGGGTGTGCGAGTCCGAGCGGCGCAATTACGCGCCAAGGGGGTGAAAAACCGGCGGCTCGGAGACGCAATTACGTGGCGGCGCTCGATTGCAGTGCCCAATAGGGATTCCAGCTCCGCGCGACTCGTTGAAATAGCGGATGCTATTGATGGCTCGAGCGAGGACCTACGAATGCGAGGGCTACGGTACATACTCAAACCACTTGTTGTGAGAGCGAAAGACTTGAGTTCTGGTGAATTCTATTCACGGCTTTAGAACTTTCACGTTTACTTTTGTGCAGTTGAATTTACGCGTATCAATAGAAGTTGCGGTTATTTAAAAGTATATTTACTTTGGTACATGATATGGCCAGCTGTGAAACTAATATAATTACTTGATTTTAGGTTCTTGTTAAAGTGGGTGCTTCTTACCTTTTAATTTTCGTAATTGTGTAACCAAATCGATATTTGCTTACATAATTCGTATTCGTAAAGGATAGGGGAATTTATTAAATTTTCTTTTTCTTGCGAAATTTGAAAGGACACTGGAGACTTTAAATTGTAATAGTTAAGTTAAATAAAGAGTTGAAAAAGTGATAAGAAAATTTTAAGTGTTTGTCGGACTATATTCGACTCGTACTACTTCCGTATCTGTAATTAATGAAATTAAAAGTTTTCTTATGACACTTAATAATATAAAAATTTAATTTAATTGTATTTAATTTTATTAAAGAGACCAACAGGATCATTCGGTTACAATTTCTCTGTGTCTGACCGTAACCGACTGTTACTACTTTGAATTTTTTTTTTTAAGGATGCGGGGTTTATTAAATTTTCCTTTTCATGCGAATTTTGAAGAATGACACTCGAGACGTTAAATTGTAATAGTTAATTTAATTGAAGTGTTGAAAGTTATATTGCACAAAATTGTGAATGTATGGCGGACTATATTCGACTCTTACTACTTCCGTATCTTACATAGATAGCATTTAGTCGACACTCGACTAAAAATTTAAACAATCATCAGCTATAAAATGAAAGCTTCTATTAAAAGACCGGGCAAATTAAGCGCATATGAATTTTACGCAAAACGTAAAAATATCCCCTCGTAAATCCCTGTATACAAGCGTGTCAGGTCAGGTCAGCCGCCAGCCCCAGCGCACACACCCGAGAGTACGGCGTGAACGCGTGCGCGCGGAGTGACACAGAAATGAAGAATGAAAGCTCGAGCCACAGGGGGAAGAAGGAAGGACTAACGTCTCCCATCAAATTTTCATTCACCGCACGTCAAAGGGGTACAAAAGCCGAATCCGCGCCGGATCATCGATATACGAGAGGGGCGCGTGCGCGAGACGAGCCGCTCATCCCCCGGCCTTAAGACGCTGCGGGGCTGCCTCAATTACGGGCCGAGCGGCCGAACAATGAATCTTTTAAGCGAGTCGTCGTGAGGTCGGAAGAAAATTGGAGACGGGCGCCGCGCGGCCGGGCCGTGCCTTTGTCCTGAGAGTGCACTTCTGGAAAAAGCGTTTTATAGAAAGAGAGAGCATGCGGGCTCTTAAATGACGCTCCAGCGACGACTATTATCACTGAAAATCTCTCTGACGTCACTCGACGCTGCTTCGCAGGTGGCAGTTTCCTTTTAAAGATGGGATTACGTGATTTGTAAGTAAAGCGCGACTTTTTAGGAAGGTAGTGTTTATTAACCTTTTTCCTACAATTAAAGTAGTCACCATCTGTAAAAAAAAATTAACCGAAAATTGACCAGAATGTGAAAATGGTATATATTAAAAAATGCCAAAAAAGCAGAGCTACTGTTATAATAGTTTCTGGTCCTCTGGTTCTCTAGAGATTAATAAAATATCTGATATATTGTGTAAAGTATTAAATTTAAATTCTTTCATTTGATACCTTAATTTTTAACGCAAAAAATTCTTAATTGTTTGTAAATTAAAAATTTTTCTTCTTAATTATAAGCATATATATACATCAATGACGCACTTCGTTATATTTGATTTTCCCGCGGCGAGATGTGAGAATGAAATAACTCCGTTATTGCATTTTCTTTCTCAATTGAGGCGCAAATTGAATTTCGCCGGGTTTTAAAGGCCGATAAGACAACTGGAGTTAATTACGCGTAATCGCATAACAAGACTGTAATGCCGAGGCGAAAAGCTCGAGCGTCCCCCGGGGCCATAAAAAAAAGTTAAGGATTTAAACGAGAGTTGATGGGCGCGCGAGCTGAAAGTTACACGGGGAAAATGTTCTGTTAAATTTAAAGCCCCTACCGGAACTTTTGAATTGTTGATTTTTCCCCGTAAAATATGACACAGCCTGTGAAAAAGTTGATCAACGAAAGTACCTTTAAAACTTCCCCCGTTCTCTTTAATCGGTTTACTTAGGAGCTCTAACGCGTTGTTCCTGCATAAAGGGTGAAATATTCTCTTCTCGTCACTCTTGATTGGCAGAAAATTCTTTTTTAATTTAAACAAATAAAATGAGTTTGACGGATCACCAAAGCTTTTCATTGACAATCGGAGGTAGACTTTTTATCAATGCCTACAGAAAATTACAAGCAAATAGAGCATTATTCTCTTACATTAGATAAGTATTACAAAAATGCAATTTATTTTATTTTTGGATTTTTATAACAAAAGTATGATATTTTTATATAATTAGATCAAAATAATGTGATTTTCCCTTTTACAATCTATTGATTAATAAACGAACGAAACGTTAAATTGACGTTCGATTTGGATTGTTCCCGCTGATTGTAATTACCTCAACTAAAACAAGGGAGAGATTATGACATCAGATCTGGCAATCAATAGGAATGCATTTGCATCGTAATTAAAAACATTATCGTAATGCAACCCTCCAATTAATGCAGCGGGCCAATTAAATCCATTACTTGATTATCGATTGTGACATCTCGTGGTAAAATTGGAATTGCAAGTTTATCATGCCACATTTAATATTCAAAAAAATTATAAGAAAATTGTTGGGGATAAAAGAACATTGATGCTCTAAAAAAAGAATATAAAAAAACTTTTCTGCAGTTGAGGAAAAAGCTTTAATTTTCATACCTTTTTTCTGCATATCTCACGTTTTAAAAATTAAAATTTTAAAATTACAAATCACGATGTTAAACTTCGCCTCACGCCAATGAATTAACTGCGTATAAGTACACCTGAAACTAATATGCAATCGAAATTTCGGGAAAATCGAACATCCAGAGAACCTCCGTAATTACACCATTGAAATACCTATAGTTATAACTAATGGATTTTAACGTTTTAATTTATGAGAAAATTTTCAAAGTCATGAAAGCCACTAAATCGTTACAGCGATTAAACCTAATTTTATAGGATTCTTTGTCCTGGACAGTATATGAGCGACGATGAATCTTTTACACCGTGGTACGTGCGGTCTGTTAAAAAGTTACAGAGTAAATGCAATGAAAAAGTGTGCAATATTTCTGCGAAAAAGATTTTTTAATAACCGACTGAAACGATTCTAAAAGGAAAGTTTAAAATCGTGCGAAAGAAATGCTAATATGAAAAAAGTCTTTACCTGCCTTTGCATGTGCAAAAGTTTCGTGCTCATAAAAATTCCACTCATTTCAAATTCTAAGTTAATTAATTCGCAATAAATCATTAGACAGTTATTTTGAATTAAGATAAAATTTGAATGGGTGATGCTGAAATGAGTAGAATTTTTAAAGTAAGAATCAACTTCGCGAAAAAATTTAAACGCGCGAAGATGAAGAAAAAATCCGAACTCGCCCAACAATTTCCCACTCCAGTCAAAGAAAAAAAAAATAAGGCGTACATTCAAGTTTCCAGTCCGTTGTTTCCCACGAAAGGCCGAGCACCGACGTCCCGTGGGTATCCTCCCTTAAAAAATGTACTCTCCCATCCTCGACACACCCATTCGCGTAAATCCAAATCCAACCTACCGAACGAATCCGCAGATTTCGCGCCCGTGGATCGCGAAAGTTAAATTTGGAAAAGTATCCCCGAGTGCTCCCGCGGCACATAAATCCACCTTCGGACTTACTTATGATAAGCGCTCGATCGGGTCTGTTTTACCAGCGAAAATACGTCCCACCTTCGGCCTCGGTGGCGCGTGAGTTATGCGACCTCATATCGGCGCGCAGGTGATGTACGCTTCGTATCGCCGGGCTTAGCCGGAAAAAATGCCGCGCTATTATGCAAACGGGCGGGCGTTTGTCTTCGAAACGAGCCGGCTTTGCGGAACTATTGAAACGTAGTGTGTTACGCTGGGGTTGTAGGTACGACTAGCCTACTCCCCTTTCGCGTCTTTTATTCAGCAGCTTAATTGAAAAAGTTTCTTTGCGGTAATAATAAACGCAAGTAGCTAATAGCATCGCTGGTGAGTTCAGAGTGGTTTGTTTATGTACAGGTACACGCGGAAGTACTGTGTTTTAAAAATTAACAAAAGACTTTGTAATAAATGCTATACTTTTTGACTAATTGTTGCCATATTTTTAAGAGACAGGTAAATAAACTGATCCCAAGGTTATACTAACACTGATAGCAATCGCGAAGTAATTGAAAAAAAAAATTGTCCATGTTAATTTTAGTATTTTATTTCTACAAAAAATTCTCTTGTTTCATTTTTTTAACTAGATATGAGTAAACATCGTTTTATTGTTGATTCATGAAAAATGAAATTCACTTTGTTAAATTCAATTTACAGCTTTTATAACAATAATACCTACAAATTGATTAATTTCATACCCGGAAATGCGTCATTTAATCATATAAAAAAAAACTGTTATTTTCTAGTTTGCATTATTTACAGCAATAAAGGCAATTAGCTGTGCAACTCGCAAATCCTACTGTACGAATGTTTTCCTAGTAATCCGAAAAGCATTAATTTCGAATAAAAAATAATTTATTAAAAAAGCAATCTTAGTACCTCCGTGTACCTGCAAAGTCGCGATCCGATCTTTAACCCTCGGAATGAAGATGAGTCGACGTTACGCCTAGGGGAAACCCGGCTCTCAAAGGAGCCCACCGCGCGACAGTCGGTGCGCGTTAACCCGTTAGACTACGTCGTCGACGATGTGCGGCGTCATTTCGGAAATTAATTACATCATTAGGTGCGGGTGCGGGGGGAGGGAGGCTCACTCATTATTCCCGACCTCTGACCACATTGTTGCCGGCGTTGCTTGGACGCGTGATTAAGGAGCTCCAGCTACAGGGAGAGGGAGAGAGTAGTCCTTTTCTTTTGCATTAAATTCAGAACAATTGCTTTTTTTTCCTAAAATTTATAATATAATATGTCTTGATTGTTTAAATAATAAGCCAAACAAAAATAAATAAAAATATGAGCAGCTGGACCACAGTAGTTCTAACTTCGAAAAGCGTTTTATTGAAAAATCTATTAAAAATTAAAAAAATATCAGAAAAGGAATAAAATATCATCGTCAAGTGTAGAGTTTAATCCCAGTCTGGATTAAAAAAGTTATTAAAAAACGTCAATGGTAGAATTTACCATGACATATGTACTTATAATTAGAGCACTTGCCTCTAAGACCTCTTTATACGTTTCTTTTGGACTTTTTTTATCAATTGTTAATAAAATTACATTAAATTATAATTAATTTTAATCTTATTTAGTACACTATAAAATTAAAGACGTTTTATAATAAGAAAACTTTTAATTGCATTGTCTAATCAAGATGCGGAAGTAGTATGAGTCGAGTATAGTCCGCCACACATTCACAATTTTGTGCAATATAACTTTCAACTCTTTATTTAAGTTAACTATTACAATTTAAT
>UXGC01002668.1:0-10570 GCA_900480045.1 Eurytoma adleriae
CCAATAAATATCTGAGTTTTTTACTGAATTTTTGTTGTTGAACCCGCGCGGATCGAAAACAAGGATAAATACTCTTAGTATCATAGTAAAGGGAATGACGAAATTTGTAAAGTAGTTTTCACTCAAATGACGCCCAGGCAAAAACTATATGGTTATGCAAAAAATCTATTTTTAAAACTGTTAATATAACATAGAAAAAACCTCACCTTCATTAATAATAGATTACTTACCAATCGGATAATCACCAGTGAAACAAGCATCGCAATATTGCGGTGTAGCGTTGTTACGTTTTTCTTCTTTAACAGCCCTGTATAGTCCATCAATACTCAAGAAGGCTAGGCTATTTACTCCTATAATTTCCTTAATTTCCTCTACAGATTTATTTGCAGCAATTAAATCTTTGCACTCTGGCGTATCTATTCCATAAAAACAAGAATGCTTAATTGGTGGGCTTGAAATTTTGAGGTGAATCTCCTTTACTTCCGCATCCTTTAGCATAACTATTATATTTCTGAGCGTACTACCACGCACTATACTATCATCTATTAAAATTATGTTTTTGCCTTTCAAAGTGTGCTTATTAGCATTGAATTTTAATTTTATTCTAACTTTACGTACTTCAGCGGTGGGTTGTATAAAAGTTCTTCCTATGTAATGATTACGAATTATCCCCAGTTCCATAGGTAATCCTGAATGCTTTGCATATCCAATAGCTGCAGGTATTCCAGAATCAGGTATTGGTACAACCATATCTACATTGTTTTTTGGTGGGCTCTCTTCTGAAAGTATTCTTCCTATTTCTTTTCTTATGTCATATATGGACCTATTCTCCATTATGCTGTCTGGTCTCGAGAAGTAAACGTATTCAAAAATACAAAAACTTGATTTTTGCTGTGGGAAAGGAAACATTGAGGTTAGCTTACTATCCGAACTGATGGTAACTAATTCGCCTGGTTCTATTTCTCTAATAAACTCTGCATTTATTATATCAAGAGCACAAGTTTCAGATGCAAGAACGTAAGAACCGTTTAACTTTCCTAAAACAAGAGGCCTGATTCCAGATGGATCACGTACTCCAATAACTACTTCTTGATTGATTGCCACAAAAGAATAAGCACCTTGTATTTGCTTTAATGCATATATAAAACTCTCTAAAAAGCTATCTTTTTCACCGCTTGCTGTCAGATGCACTACTACTTCTGTATCAATATCTGACTGAAAAACGCACTCTTGTTTAATTAATTGTTCGCGTATCGGAGAAATATTAATTAAATTACCATTATGTGCTATGGCAAAATCCCCAAATTTGCCACTTTTGCCAAACATGGGCTGCACTCCAAATTTACTACCACTTGTTGAGTATCGAACATGACCTATTGCACAATCTCCAGGTAAGGATTTCTTTATTTCATCTATATCATCAAATACACTGCTCACTTGACCTTGAAAGTGATAAGAGTGCAGCTTATCGTTGTTACTGGTTACTACGCCAAAAGACTCTTGACCTCTATGCTGCAAAGCGTGGAGAGCAAGTATAGAGTTAAAAGCAGCACTTTGGTTGTAACTTATGCCAAATACCCCACACTCCTCATGTACTTCATCAAGCATGAAAAATATTAAATAAAGCCTGATTGTACTTTAGTAGAGGCAAAGTACAAGAATTTTATTTGTTAATCCCTTTCAAAGTTGAAGCTTTCTACGGTAGTTTTGATGTATACCAGAAAGTAGGTTATATGCAATTAACCAATTTTGAGATTTTTGACAATTTTTTAGTACTGAAGAGAAAAAGATATTTTTATTGACTTATCTATGTATTGAAGTAATCACTAAAAAGTTTTAGTGGTTATGGTATATAATATGTCTAAGCAAGTAGGTAAACAAGGTGAAAGTAATCTTATTTTAGAGCCTGAACAGTTCTCTAACAGCTTCTTCAATAGTCAACAGAGTAGTTCATCAAATCCAAAATTACCGACTATAAGTCGTAAAGATAGGCATATGGATTTAACCAAGAAAAGGTACGCAAAAAACAAAGATGTTGCAGAATATCTAAGGAGTTATGACTTTATTAAAAGAGCAGAGGAATTGTCAATAATTTATCTTTTTGAGCGAGACCCATCTTCTACGAAATTGCAAATACCATTGACTACAGATGAACAAATTCTAGTTAAAAAATTTTGTGATGAGATGATAAAAGGTATAACAGAACACGATGAGCAAGAAAGCGTTTTAAAGTACATGGAACGCATAATAGAGGATTATTTAAATCAAGGAATAAGATTAAACTCATATTACGGTAAGGATAATAAGACTGTAACAAATTTTATATTTGAAAAAATGGAAGAATTAATTAATCGCTTTCATGCAAATCCACACAATTCAACTACAAAAAATATCATACAAAAGATCACTCGTAATTTAGTGTTAAAAGGTGGGGTAGAAAAAGGATTATCTTTTTACAGCGATATTGAAGGCGGATATTACGGCTCTAATTATTTAAATGATCTTAACGAACAATGTAAGAGTAAGAAAAAAATGCTAGAGGGTCTAGCATATGAAGGTATTGTGAAAGAAAATAACAAGCAAATTGATAAATATGATCTTGAAGTAGAAGTAGATAATAAATATTTTTATATTAAGTATCCACAAGGTAGTATTGTTGAAACTGCAAGAACTTTAAATAATGAAAAAGCTAAGGATTTAGAAGTTGGCATATTTCAGATTGAGGAAAGTATAGTAAAAGTTGAAATTACAGAAGATGGAAAAAGAAATTACACAGATATCTTAAAAGGTGGTATTGAAATATTTTTTACTACTAAAATAGGAGAGATTAGTATTTATCTACGGAAAGATGGTAACAAAATGGTAGTAGAAATTGATGAGAAAAGCAAAATAAGGTTTAGCAAGTTAGAAAACAAATCAAGCTTTGGAGGGAATTGTCTTATACAGGGGAAAAGTGTTTTAGAAGTTATGGGCAAGAGTTTTGAAAATATTCCTGAGGAGTTAACTCAGACTATTAAAAACGTTCCATCTACTAGTCTTATGCAAACATGTTTACAACAACAAGAAAACTCTAGTAGGGAATTAAATTAATGTATTTTTAGGATAAGAATTAAGAAGTTAATTATAAACATCCATACGCATTCGATTGGAGTAGAGGATATGGGGCAGCAATTAGCACAAGGACTAAAGGCAAATATGGTTGTCAAATAGTGATTGATTAAATCAATTTAGAGAAGTAAATAGCAGCTTTGCAGCTTGTTTTTATGAACAAAGATAAAACGTTGTAGCCAAGTGCGCTTTCAGCATTGTGCTGAATTGCAATATCTCTGTGTTCTAACTCCTCATCACGAAACTTACTTATAGTTTCTCTTAATTCCCCATCTTCTAAATGTAAGACCTGCTTCTTGTAATGCTCTCCGATCACCTCTTCAACTGCAGCAGTGCAAGCCATAGCAGCTTTTTTACCCATCATAGCAGTTACAACACCAAGTGACACCCCTAAAACATTCCAAACTGGCAGCAAAGCAGTAGGACGAACTCTTTGCTCCTTGATTTTCTCATTAAAATAGTGGAAATGTTCTTTTTCCTGCTCCTCCATTTCAATTATTTTGTCAATTATAGAAGATTTTTTAAGAATAAATTTTTGACCAGAATAAATGCAAATGGCTCCATATTCGCCAGCATGATTTACTCTAACTGCTTGTTCTAAAAAATTTCCTTTCAATTTTTTTATATTGCTTTCCAATGTCTCCTCCCTTTATTTCTGCATTAGTACTACTATAAACCAACATATTATAGAGTAAATAAAATTCCATGCGTACATTGCACAAACATTGTGATTACAGGAACTCAAGCAGCTATAGCAACGGCAAGAGTTACTTGACGGACTCCTCCATTCTCCTTAAAATAAGGGTGAAGATATATTATTTATCTTCAGTTTGTGCAGATAAAGCGACAAAAAGCTCAATATACTTGATGTTTAATTTTTTGCACTATGTGCACTCTATGTCTTTATAAAACTTTTACCCACATAAGCTAAAATGCGCTTATCAAAGGATTTAACACAATGAAAAACGCCAATTAAAAAAATAGGTAGTAGCTGATAGATTTTCTTTTGCCTTTTTCTCTGTTTAGTAGATTTTTCAATATTTAATTCAATTAGCCGGTACTAAGATGATAACGAGTAGTAAGCTAAACATCCGTGTAGTTATTGGTATTATCAAGATATTCCCTAATCTTCTTCAAATCTTCCCAAGCTAAGCGTTTTTGTGCTGGTTGACGAAGTAGATAGGCTGGATGAAATATAGCGGCTGTAGTAATTGAATGAGATAAATATTGGTTAGTATAAGTATGAAATCTGCCACGCAAGTTCGATATAGTCTTTGTGTTATCAAGAAGGCTATAACATGCAATTCCTCCGACAAAAATCAGAATTTGCGGTAAAATAAGAGCAATGTGCTTCTCAACAAATGGTCTGCACATATCAAGCTCTAGGTCAGTTGGTTTTCTATTACCTGGTGGACGCCAAAACACCGCGTTGCTTATGTACACCTTAGTGCGGTCCAAACTAATTGCACTGAGCATCTTATCAAGCAGCATTCCGCTTGCACCACAAAATGGTATGCCTTTAAGGTCTTCATTTGCTCCTGGTGCTTCACCAACAAGCATGATTTTTGCATTTGGATTACCATCGGAAAAAACAGTATTAGTTGCAGTTTTTTTTATTTCACAACCCTCAAATGACTTAACTGCACTTCTTAGTTCATCTACACTACCACATTCACTTGCAAGTTTCCTTGCTTCAATGATCCAGTCACTTGGGAACATGGCTTTTTTCTGCTCGATGACAGAAGACTGTACAGCTCTCTCATTTTCCATTTTTTTTTCCTCTTCACTTTCAGTTAGTGTGCAATCAACTCCCACTTCATGATAGAACTTCAACAATTCTAGATCTTCATTGCTCATAGTGTCTCTTAACCTTTTGTGCTTTTTTCATAGCCAAATCATACTTCAACTTAGATAAATGTCTAATGTATAATATACCATTTAAGTGATCCAATTCATGCTGAATACACCTTGCAAGCCAACCACTAGCTTTTAGCGTCTGTTCTTCGTTATTTAAGTTTTTATATTTTACAGTTAAATATTTTGGACGCTTGATTTCATGGCTTTGCTCCGGAATTGAAAGACATCCTTCGCTCATAATCACTTGTTCATCGGATAATTCCTTAACTTCAGGATTAATCATGCAAAACTTACCAACTGAATCATATCCTACTAACTCATCTCCAGCCTTTTCTGTCTGAACGTCCATGACAAAAATTCTCTTCAGCACTCCAACTTGTACTGCAGCAAGACCAAGACCTTCTGCATCGTACATAGTTTCGAACATGTCGTTTACTAATTCTTTAATTTTATCGGTTATATCTGTTACTTCACTGGCGCGTGTAGTTAATCTTTCGTCAGGGGCAATTACAATTGGTAACTTAGACATAAAAATTGTAATTCTGTGTTTTATTTTTCTTTTTGTCTAGGTATATTAAAATGTTGCTACATTTATGATAGAAATATAAATTCATTCAGGGAAGCTACAATTTAAATGGAATCGCATCATAAGGTCAACCAATGTACTCTGCAGTAATAACAAAACCAAAGCAGAATGTTTTTGCTGTTTTAGACGTGGGTACAACAAAAATTATCTGTCTCATTGTTAAAATCAATAGCAATTTTAGCTATAAAATAATAGGAGTGGGTTATAAAAGTGCAGAAGGTATAAATGGTGGATCAATAACTGACGCAAAGCATGCAAGTTACTCTATTTCATCAACTGTAGGTTTAGCTGAACAAGTATCAGAAGAGACTATAGACCAGATATATGTGAATGTGGCTGGATGTGGGATTTCGTCTTTTAACGTACATAACGAAATAATTGCAGCTAATCACGAAATTTTAGACCGAGATATAAAACGTGTAGTCTTTCAGACATTTGAGAAATATATCGAAGAAAATGTTATAATTCACAATATACCACTTAAATATCACTTAGATGATATGACTGACATAAAGGAGGTCAGTGGATTATATGGAAAAAGATTGTCTGCTGATGTTAATGTTGTCACTGCTTCGCGTCCAGCTCTTACCAACATTGAAAATTGCATAACTAATAATAGTGGGATAAGTATGGCTGGTTGTGTTGCTTCTGCATATTCTGCAGGTCTTGCTTGTCTAAGTGAAGATGAAAAAGAGCTAGGGACTGCCATTGTTGACATAGGAGGTGGATGCACTGCAATTGGAATTTTTAAGAGAGGAAAACTTGTGTACACAAGCAGCATTCCAATTGGTGGCATTCACATTACCCGAGATATAGCTTATGGACTATGCACAAGTATAGAGCATGCTGAACGCATAAAAATACTATACGGTAGCACTATTGTAACTTCAATAGATGAGAATGAATGTATTGCAGTGCAAAGTAATGAAAGCGATGAACCAACTCAAGTGTTTAAGTCTGAACTTGTTAACATCATAAGACCAAGGATTGAGGAAATACTTGAGCTGATAAGAGAACAATTTCAAGAACAGAAAGATCCAATTAATAAAGTAGTGATCACAGGTGGAACCAGTCAACTCACAAGCATGAAAGAAATTGCAAGCTATATATTCAATAAACAAGTCCGTATCGGATGCCCTGAATCTTGTAGCGGTCTTGATGGCGAATACGACAAAAATCCTGTATTTTCTGCTGCTTTAGGCTCTATAAAGCTAATAGTTGACACCTTTTATAGAAATAATTCTGGAATGCTTGGTCACGATGGCAAAATAAGTAAGTTATACCATTGGGTTAAATCAAAAGTCACAGTCTAGATTTTTGTCTTTATCTCTTAATATACAAATGGCTTGATCTAGGAGCTTATTTTTATAGTATTATTACACTGATGTATCCGTAAGAGAAGCAGAAAATTACAATAAAAACGTAAGAAACATGAACATAACTATACATTCACAAGAAGATTTTGACTTTATGCGTAAAGCTGGCAGGCTTGCAGCTGAAACCCTTGATTTTATTGCACCATACGTCAAAGTAGGCGTAACAACTAATGAATTAAATGATCTATGTCATAATTTTATAATCAATGCAGGTGCAATTCCAGCACCACTGAATTATAAGGGATATCCGAAATCAATTTGTACTTCGAAAAATGCTGTTGTATGTCATGGTATTCCTGATGATAAACCTCTTAAAGATGGAGATATTTTAAATATTGACGTTACAGTGATTTTAAATGGCTGGTATGGTGATACAAGTCGCATGTTTTGGACTGGTAAACCCTCAATAAAAGCAAAGCGTTTGTGTAATGCTGCCTACAATGCGCTAATGGAAGCGATAAAACAAGTTAAGCCCGGCAATAAGTTAAATGAAATAGGATTTGCTATAGAAAAATATATTGAAGATTTTGGATATTCTATCGTACGCAATTATTGTGGACATGGCATAGGAAAGGTTTTTCATGCTCCACCAAATGTTGTACATTTTTATGATGAAGGTGAGGATCTTATCTTAAAAGAAGGCATGTTTTTTACGGTAGAACCAATGATCAATGCTGGAAAACATGAAACTCTGCTCAGCAAGCTAGATGGCTGGACAGTGACAACACGTGATCTTTCACTTTCTGCACAGTTTGAGCATACGCTTGGAGTCACAAAAGATGGAGTTGAAATATTTACACTATCACCTAAAAATTGGCATTTTCCACCTTATGATTAGATTTTTTAAACACTTGGTTTTTGAAAAAATCTAACTCTTAACTTGTGATATAGCAACTAACCCAATTAGTGCACAGAAAATCATGTAAAAACTTGCTAAAGTTCCTTGTCCTGTAACTTTGATAATAGTTGTGCATATAAATGGTGCAAGACCACCAAAAAATCCCGAAGCTATATTTCTTGATAAACCAAATCCACTGTATCGTACCTTTATTGGGAATAATTCGCACATAAACGCGCTAACAGGACCAAGAGAAGCAGCTATTGGGATTATAAAAAGAACGTGCGCCATTATGGTGAGCAAATTATTACCACTTAGTATCATTGAAAAAACTGGATAACTTACTACTATAAAAGTCACAAATGCAAATTTCATGACTCTTTTTCTCCCTACCTTATCAGAAAGCATTGCAAATAGTATAGTCAATCCTCCAAGTGCAACCTGATTCAATATTTCTACTGCGTGATTAAAGTGAGTGTTTATTGTTGATGCAAGTAGATTAAAAAACACTAAATATATGTAAAGAGATGCATTCTCAACTATGTCAACTCCAATTGATATTAGAAAAGGTTTTTTATAGCCATTTAACAGTTCTTTTAACGGTAGTTCATGTGGCTTTTCCTGCTTTTTATATTCTGGGCTTTCATCGAGTATATATCTCATATATATACTGATTAATCCTATTACAAAACTGAAAATAAAAGGCAATCTCCATCCCCAAGATTCAAAATCGGATACTTTTTTGCATATAAGCACCACTATAAGACTTAATATTGAGCCAAGAATTGCGCTCAATACTTCAATACTGCCAAAGAATCCTCTTTTATTTTTAGGAGCATGCTCTATTAAAAATGGGGCATTTCCTGCCTCTCCTCCAAGAGATATACCCTGCAATAATCTTAAACATACCACCAGTACTGATGCGAGTACCCCAATGTTCTGATACCCTGGAACAAATGCAATAAGTACGGTTGATAGAGTCATCAATATGATAGAGAGAAATAGAGCAATCCTTCTTCCATATTTATCGCCAATGTGGCCAAATATAGCAGCACCAATTGGTCTTATTAAGAAACCCACTGCAAACACTCCAAAAGCTTTAAGTATGCTGACTAATTTGTCGTCTGATGGAAAAAACACATCTCCGATTATGCTTATTAGATGGCTGAAAAGCATGTGATCATACCACAACAAAGTGTTACAAATTAAACTTGATAGTATTACTTTTGTTATTTGTTGCACAAAATCTTCCGTAATTTGTTTGATATTATAGTAATATTACTTACTTTTTCAAACGTGAATTATGTAAATGTTATATTAATAATATTATCTTATTAAATTTTTATATCGTTGATTATATTTAAATATTCTTATACTATACCTATATATTTCCATATATTTTTTGGCGAGAAAGTTATTTTAGTTTAAGTGCACAAAGTCTCTTGATATGACACATATCCCAGTTTTGTTAAAAGAGATGCTACTGCAATTGTCACCACACAGTGGTGGTATATATGTGGATGCCACGTTTGGAGCTGGAGGATATAGCAAAGCAATATTGGAATCTGCTGATTGCAAAGTTTATGCAGTTGATAGAGATGAAACAGTTACTAAATTTTATGATGATCTAAATGTTAAATACCCTAATAGAATAAAGTTATTTATTGAAAAGTTTAGTAATATCAAAAGTATACTGAATAAATCCTCTGTCATCCCAGTACTTGATACTGGGATCCAGAAGAAAAATAACTGGATTCCAGAGTCACGTGCTGGAATGACATCAAATGGAGTGGACGGCATAGTTTTCGACGTTGGAGTTTCATCTATGCAGCTTGATAATGGAGATAGAGGATTCTCATTTCTACGTGATGGCCCACTTAACATGAGCATGGATAACTATTCTCATATGAATGCTTCGACGTTTGTTAACGCTTTACGTGAAGAAGAGATTGCAAACACTATATATAATTATGGGGGTGAGCGTCATTCCCGCAGAATCGCAAGAGCGATAGTAAATGCGCGGAAGAAGAAAATTATCAAAACTACATTTGAACTTGCGGATATTGTACGTTCTGTAGTGTTTCGTGGAAAAAGCAAGATTGACCCTGCAACTAGGACATTTCAGGCAATCAGAATATGGGTAAATGATGAGTTAGGAGAGCTTGAAAAGGGTATTAAAGCTGCGTCTGAAATTTTAAGTGAGAACGGCAAATTAATTGTAGTTACTTTTCATTCTTTAGAAGATCGTATAGTCAAAACTTTTTTTAAAGATTTATGTGAACCAGGATCTACTAAAACATTCTCCCTTTTAAACAAAAAAGTGATTAAAGCAAGTGCAGAAGAAATAAATGCAAATCCGCGTGCGCGTTCAGCAAAATTAAGAGCTATACAGAGGTTGTCATGAGAACCTTCTGTATTATTTCAATAACTATGTTTTTATTATAGGGTTATTTAAGGTAAAATTACATGTCCACTCACTAAATAAATAGCTAACACAAATAAAACGTGAAATTAATTTAGTGCAAAGCGGCATAAAAGTCCTGCGAGCAGAGTGGAGTTATTTGAGTAATCCAAAAAAACTTGCAGTCTTACGGAGAAATACCTAAAAAATAACTCTTTGATACCTAGCTAGCCAGGTTCAACTCTCTAAGTAGCCGCAGTGCGTTATCACAATTTAAAACCTAGAGTAACAATTAGAACCTATCTTGAAAGGGAAATTTGAAATATTAACGTAAAAAATTGCTTCCATATATTTTAAATCTGATTATAATTACAGTTAGAGATATTTTAAGAGCTCAAAATCTA